>JAJLZM010000290.1:0-47340 GCA_030572235.1 Ambrosiozyma kamigamensis
ATAACTTACTCAATTACTAGTTTCAATACAACAACAATACCATCTATTTTATATAGTAGCTTAATAATCATATCATATTTAATCAATTAATTTATAGATTTAAAAATGGATTATTTGAATTTGATTATAAAGATTATGAATGATTGGATTTTAAATTCGATCTTCTGATTAAACTACTTTTGTTATTTGGATTATTTCTTGTTTTTCTGTTAAAGCTATTGCAGAACAGGTACACTTGCCATTTGACCACATGTTTATAGTATTGAAATTCAACTATATTAAACTAAAGTACATAAATTAAAATTAAAATTAAAAAAGTAAACTAATAACTTATTTCTTTCTACCATCTAAATTTCTTTTTTGTTGTAAAGCATTCTTTTTAACTAATTTTTTTCTTTCATCTCTATTTAATTTTCTTGGATCGATTAATTCATTTTCTGTACCTTTAACTTCATCATCAACTTCAACTAACCATTGAGAATCTAATTTCTTATTATTACCTTTGTAACCCCATTTATTAACCCATTCTTGTTTTTCTTCATCATAAACTAATTTAGTATCTTTACCTTTCTTTTGAATACCTTTCTTTCTAGCAAATAATTCCCATTTAGTTGGTTCTTTAGCTTTTGGAACAGCTTTTTCTCTAGGTAATTGGAAAATAGGATCAGGTAATTGAATTAACGTTATTGGTATATCACTACTATTACTATTAGTTGTTGTTGATGCTGATGTTGAATTTCTTGTTAATGGTAATTGTAAAATTTGATTTATTAATAATTGGACATTATCTCTAGTTAATGATTTTAAATAATCATTTTTGTTTTTTTCATCAGCTGTGGCCTTGGTACTTTCTAATGGATTTGCATCATAAACAGCTAAATTACCTAAATCATAATTAACTGGAATTGGTTTATCAACTGTGACTGGTTTTCTATATTTTGTTGTGAGTTTAAATATGTTAGTATTTTGATGTAATTAAATTAAATTGGAATGAATGGACCTATGACATACAGTTCTTTCTTTTCAGCCATGTTTAGTAAAGTGGATTGGAATAAGATGCTATTAAAGTTGATAAACTAGGAAATGGAAAAATATTTCAAGAAATAAAAATAATAAAAAAAAAATAAAAAAAATCTCTATCTGCGGCTCATTCGGTCAGCTGACTATGCGCTCTCTGATTGGCTAAACCAGCATACAACATTTGCGCTGTCGCGTTTGAAAATTATCAAAAAACAGAGAAATTCATAATGAACAATACAACGAACATATTTTACTCTGTTCTGCTTCATATTATACACACACCTATTCTACTACCTTAATAACAGGTCTCAGTTGATCAGCTATACCATGGCTTCTAAGAAACAAGAAAACTATAGGAAGTTTGTTCCAACCATTGATGCAATTCTTCGTGTTTCAAAACTTGAAGAAATGACTACTAAAAAGATAAGAAAAGCGATTGAATCATTATATGGTACTGAATTTTCATTAAAAGAAAATAAGACTAAAATGAATGAACTTATAGTGGAAAGGTATAATCATATATCTGAAACTCAAGGTGGTGAAAAAGATTTACAAACTCAATTATTAGAATTACAAAAAGAAAATAGATTTTTAGCAGCCCAATTAAATCAAAGTTTAAAAAAATCAGATGTTATAAAAGCAGTTAAAAGATCTAAAGTTGGAACTAAGGTTACAAAACCAAAATCTGAAAAATCAAAACAAAGTCATAATGATATGCAAAAAAGATTAGTTGGTATTTATAAACCAAGTAGAGTTAAACCTGAGTTACGTCAATTTTTAAATTGTCCTGAATTTGAAAGTAGACCAAAATTAACTAAGTTAATTTGGGCATATATTAAACAACATAATTTACAAAATCCTGATGATAAAAGAGAAATTATTTCAGATGATGCTATGACTCCATTATTTGGTGCAAGATTCTCAAGTTTTGGTTTAGCTAAGTTATTAACTGGATTACTTGAACCAATTACAGAAGAAGAGTTAGAAGAATTGAGAGCTGAAGCACTTGCTAATGATGAAGGAGATACTTCAAGTACACCTGAACATGAAAATGGTGAAGTGGAAGATGATACTAATAATGATGTATCTGAAGAAGATTAATACTCTTTTTTTTTGGTTTTTGTTTACTTTTCTGTTTTGTTTTTTGCATTTTGTTTTTGTGTATGTATATAAGTAACGCTGTATTTTTCTGGTTTCATATCTTATTATTCTTTTTATTAAATAAACAGGATTCTTTGAACATTTTGACCATATTTTTGTTATCCCCGATAGACCACTAACACCGACAAACAATCACTCCCCCTTTAAGGCGGGATAAAGATGTTCAACAAGATTTAAAGTGGTTCTTCTTTACAGATTGGAATTATCCATAGAATTTGTTATCACTAAAAGCAATGACTGATCAAATAGAAGAACTTGTTCAACATTCATATTTAGCAAAAATTTCAAAAGTTTATACAGGCTCAGAAAGAGTTGCCTATGATTTAGATTCTGATAGATGTATAATTGGTAACCCAATTTTTATTCATGATTTACAACCATTAACTGAATCTCAAAGTTATATAATGACTTTAAATACTGAAGAAAGATTATCTGGTACAAAAATTAATATCAAAGGTTTTGGTTATATAATATTATTATTGAAATCAATGACTGGTCAAACTAAATTAGTTAATAGATTAGTTTGGTATGCTCCTGGTTATTATGCTAATGTCATTGGTAAACAGATATCATTTGAAGGAGTATTATCTGCAAATTATAATAATCAAAGATTTTTATATTGGAATACAGATTGGTTTATTTATGGTATTAGTCCAATGATTGCATTAGAAGGTGGACCAGAAATTTATTATATTCCTGATAAATGTTTAATTAAAACAGTACCTAAATCATTAACTTCAGGATTACCTACAACTTCATATATAATAAAAGATGTTTATGTACATGGTTATCAATTAGATGTACGGTCTTCAAGAGGTTCAAAATATGCTGGAGCTGGATTATTTTTTAATGAAGGTGATGATAGAAATAAAGCAATTCATATTGATTGTGATCATCCAACTAAAGAAATATCAGAATTAGTTTCAATTAGAGAAGCATTAATTTGTATTATATTAACTGATTTAGGTAATTCATTAAGTAATAATAAATATAGAATTTTTTCAGATTCAAGATATGCTGTTGATTCAGTTACAAAATTATTTAGAAAATATAATGATGATAATTGGAAAATTTTAAATACTGGTAAACCAATACCAAATTCAAATTTAATTAAAAAATGTGTTGAATATATTAATATTATTAATTCTTGTTATACAATTAAAGGTTGGGGTAATATTGAAATTAATTATGTTGATGGTGGTCATAATACTAAAATGGCAGATTTATTATCAAGAGATGGTTCTGCTGATAATTATGAATATTTAGATGTTGATACTGTTATTGCTTAAAATGGGTTGTATATATTGTTGCTTTGTTGTTGCTGCTTTTTTATTTGGTCATTTTGTAAATTATTTTTTTATAGCTTTAGATTTCCTTCTTAGATTATATTTTATTCTTTTATTTTTTTCATAGGTAGCTGTGCTTTTATTTGGGATGCTTTTTTTACTTATTTCTATCGTTAGATTTTAAATACTGTTTGTATATATTAAACTAAAAGAAACTACATAATATAAATTTAAAAATAATATGTAATTAAATAATAAGTCTGAATCCATTGAAGTTAATCACTTGTGGTTGCTGAACACAATAATTAGCTCAGAGTTGATGATTCAAACCTGTTGTTATCATGAAAGAGGAGATTTTGCTTGATTTTTCTTCCAGAGACATGTTAAGGGAAAAAGAATAGTTAATGTTCCTCCAAATCAACCACCATCATTAAGTTCAGATTTCAATTTTTAGGTGGACAAACTAAAGAAATTGACTTTAAATCCCAAGAGCATATAACAAAGCCCAAAAAGCTCTTCACACCGTAAATAGTATTTAGGATCAGTCAAATTAAGCACACCTATTATCCAGGTTAATACAACTAATCCTGATTCTTGATATTTCATTACCCCCTCCAGCTCTTCAACAGAAGATGCAAGCAAAAAAATATGCTCATAATCCACCTACTTTTTCAACTGCCAAACTCACACCAAATCCAATCCTTGATGGTATAGTTGAAACTCCATCTAATGTTAGAACACTTGATGAAAGAAATTGTCTTTCTGTTTTCAAATGGGTATCAAATTGATTTTTGGGGGTGGGTTTTCACTCCTTTTAAAGTACCACCATAGAGTTGCTAGTATGTGTGCTAAACAAAAAGCACTTGCGTCTTTATCTCATGAATACTTGAAACAATACAAAGATAGATTAGCTGCTGAAGCTCCAGATTTCCATGCTGATTCATAGGTTCATTTGGCTTTTGGATAAACAAACCAGACATATAGTTAATAAAACCAAATATCCTATAGAATTAATTCATTCATTCTACTATCAATATTGGCGATAAAGTTGCTGCCAACATTCCAGATGAAGTTTGTGCTGTTAAATTAGTTACAAATAACATTGCTGGTAAAGTTTCAGATAGAATTCCACATATTTTTCAGAAAACAAGTCTGTGAAAAAGAGGCTGGTGAAGATAGAGACAAAAGTTTTTGGGAAAGGTTGTTGAAAGTCAATAATAAAAATTATTAAAGAATTGAAAATCCCAATGTTTATTTAATTATCATAAAATATTATAAAATATTGAAAAAGATAGAACCTCCAAAAAGAGAATATTTTTTAAAAGGTGAATTCATTATGAAATGATAAAGAATAGATATTTTAATTTCACTAATAATTATGTTAATCTTTCTAATGGTTGGAATAATGGATGGGGTGAAGATATTATAGAAGAAAGAAATAGAGCAAAATTAAGAGCAATATGTACTGATGGAGCTGCAGATATGTTAACGCTTCGTGAATTTCCAAACATGGTAACTTTAAGATGTTATATGCATGCTTTGAATCTTCTTCTTAAAGATATTTTTAAAATCATAATGAAAGATTAAATGATTTTGATGGATTAGCTTCAGTTGGTATGATATTGGGATTGAATGTCGAAGCTATCAGAGCTCAATATACAGATCTTTCTCTAGCTAATATCATTAATGGAAATGCTAATGGTAATATTATGGTGAATGATGATGATGAAGTTTCAACAAGTGCTGTTCAGTATTTAAAAGCTATTTGTTGTCCAGTGTTTATACCTGGATTTTGTAGTTCAAAGGAATCAATCTTTAGTTTCATTCAGCTATATTTTTCCAGCTTGGATCCGGATCAGAGAGCAACACCCATTTGAAGTTCTTCAGATAGATGTAGTTGACATGAAGGGTGCTTCTTCAGTATCACTCTGATGAAGAATCAGCAAGAAGAAGAAGAAGTAGTATAAAGGAAATTGGGAAATTCGAAGAAAAAAAAAATTGTGTTAATTGATTGCTCTGCGCCGATAGTCGCCTGATCACGTGGACGCGTCGGTGGCTCGATCAATTAATTAATTAATTTCGAATTAATTAAATTATTTAAATTATTTGCCTTCCTTCCAAATACCAAATACCAAATACCAAATACTCCTAAATAAATCAACAAAATTGTTAACAAATTCATAATAATAAAAGCTTCCAAAGATGGTAGAAACAATAGAAATTGGTGTCAATCCAAATATCACACTCAAAGCATTTGATACACTTTATAAATTAAATAAAGAAAAACTATCAACTTCAAGTATTTATTTTAAAGATTTATTCAAAAATACAATTAATGATTCTCCGCCAGATTATAATGATTGTCCTCCAAATTATGATGATATTGATAATGAATACGAATCAAATCAACCATTATTAAATAATAATGATGATGATGATTTAATTGAACTTAAAATTGATTATGAATTAATAAATAAAGAAAGTTTTGAATTAATGTTATATTATCTAATGAATGAAGATGAATTAAATAAATTAAAGAATTCAAAATTGAATGAATTATTAATAACTTTAAAATATTTTAAATGTAATGAATTATCAAACAATTTATTAATTAGTAAAGAAATCAATTTAAAAAAGAAAGATGTTAAACTATATATGAATTTAACAAATGATCAAATAATTACATTAATTAATAATAATAATAATATGATTAATGATCCATTTAAAAAATCAAGATTCATTTTAAAATTAATGAATGAAAAGAAAAATAATGAATTTAATTTAATTATGTCACCAATACTTGAAAATATTTATCAAAATCAATTAAATTTTCATCAAAAAAGAAAATTAGGTAAACATAGAGATGAATTTGGTAAATGGGATTCCAAAAAAGTTAAAAAATGTTTCCACTTTAAGCATCATAATCATGATCATGATCATAAATTTAAGTTGTTTTTACATTTGGGTTTGATTTGTCTATTTTTCTTTATCGTTTCATTTTTTTATATGAACATGTTTAGCATGTGTTAGGTTTATTTATCAGTAAGAGTTTATGGAGATTCTCTATGTTTTATTTCTAATTATTTATACTTTTTTTACTTTGTGTTTGGTGTGTGCATTTTTACTATATTATATTTATTTAACTGAATCAATAACGTCAGTAACATCGGTAACAACTTTGTTTAGCTCAATAAGACTTTTCTTTTAGTTAGATCACCTATATGATCGAAATTGATGAGCTTACTTTTTCATATCCTTTTCTTTTATTTAACGAAAGTTTATTTACAATAAGAAAAGATAGTCTTTAATTTGTATGTTTAAAAAGTAATTAATTAAGTATATTAAATGTGAAACACATGTATAGAAAATAAATAAGAAAAAAAAGCATAAAAAGAACTGTAACTCTAAAAAAAGACAAAAACAAAAAGTAAAAGTAAAATTAAAAATAAAAATTAATTAATAAATTTTAAATTCAGTTAACAAAACAAACCCTAAAATAGCACAACTTGCAAATAAAACAACCAAAGCAAATAAACAACTAACCATATAAATTAAATGAATTAAAAATTGTAATAAATTTGATAAAAATTTAAATAAAATAATAAAAAAAACACCCATTAAAAAAATTAAACTAAATGAAATTAAAATAATTTGAAACATTTTCCAAATGAATCCAATCATACCAATTATAATTGATGGCAGTAATATTGATATGAAAGTTATTGCATTTGTTCTTGATTTATTATTATTATTGATTGATTGAATGAAATTGAATAACATTATTGATAATGTACTTTTCATTGTTCTTGTTGATGTTGATTCTGTAGTAGTATCATTGATAATAGTTGTTTCATTTTCAGTTATAGATCTTTGTAATGCAATATTATTATCATCCGAACTACTTTTAATAGTTTCAATTTCAATTAATTCAGCTGAATCATTAGATAAAATGGATTCATTTATTGTATTATTTCTTGTTCTATCAATAGGTGAAATGGATGTTGTGAATACTGGTGTTGTTGTAATTGCAGATAGTTCAACAATAACTGGATTAGAAGTAGCACTAGTAATTGGAGTTTCTTTAGTTAGAGAGTCTTGAACTGAAAGTGTATTAATAATTGGAGATTCCTTAACAGGAAGTGTAATAGTATTGATAGATGATTCTATAAGAGGAGATGCATTAGGTAAATCTTGAGATGGAAGTAAATCTTTAGTTTCTATAATTGGATTAGAAGATTGAATTGAAGATGTATCAACTATTGAAACTGATTCAACTGATTGTGGATTAGAATTAGTTTCAATAGGCATAAATGGTATAGTTTCTTTAACCAAATCTTCATTTGAAATATGCTTTTCAGTGACAGTCTTTTCTTTAGTTAGATTAATGCTTAAAGATGAGTCATTTGTTATAGGAACAGGTTCAAGAACAGTAATATCTTTATTATTATCAGTATTGTTAGATATTATATTATCATCATCTTCTTGTTGTTCATTCTTCATTTTCCAAACTATTTTACCACCATTTTTACCAGATCTTTCACCATCAGTAAAACCCCAATTAAGCCAACCACCATCTAATTTAGTATGATCAATTTCACCATTTTCAAAGACAATAATTTTATAATCATGAGTATTATTATAAGATATTTGATTAATTTCAATAATTTTATTTGATTTAAAGATACATTTTTCAAATTGTTTATTTAAAATAATTAAAATATTATATTGTTCATTTTTATATTTTGTTTTCATGAATTGTAATGTATCTTTAACAAAATCTATTCTACCTTGTTTATCTAGTTCAGAGTTAAACCATTCTATCTTGCTTGAGAGAGATTGTAGCATGATATATGTGTTCTTGTTGTTGTTTTTGTTAAGAAAAAGAGTGAAGTTTAGTTAAGAAAAGAACAAGTATTTTAATTTAAATAAATAAAAAAATAAAATCACATGCGAATTAATTTATTTAACTAAGCCGATGAGATGAGTTATTTATTTATTTAAGTGGTGTTTCTGCTGTTTTACTAGTTATTTACTAGTGGATATTGTGGGATATTTATACTGGTTTATTTAACTTTATACAGGCAAAGAAAAGAAAAAAGAACTTTAATAAGAGTGGCAAACAGAACAGAATACTGCACAGCCTTAAAATGAAAGATTTCAATTTCAATTTTTAAACAATTCAATGGTTTTCTTTATAACAATTCATCAAAAATCAATGATATGATCATTTTCTAATCACTTTGGTCACAACTGGAACATAAAATGGAGTTATACCCTCTGCTCTTAACACCTTTTCATCTCCTCTTGCTTTATATGCATATAAAACTTCTAAACTTTGATTGATTATTTGATTATGTTCAATATATTCTCTTCTTCTTTGTTCTTCTGTTGTTGATTCCATTTTTAATTCAATTTGATTGTTGCTTTGTTAATATTGATACATTCTTTAATTGAATTGATGGTTTTAGATTGGGAAATTATCTTCCTTTTTATACTATATGTTAACTCTATTGGGTTTTATATCTATCACAAATTTATAATAGAAATTTGAATTTATACATGGTTAAGATATATACAGTTAGTTTATTTATTTATTATATTGTTCAATAGAAACTTTTAGAAAGTCTATCTGGATTTGATTTGAGAATGTGATTTGGTATTCATTGATCGCATTGAAAATGTGACAAGTATAACCTCTGAATACTTATAAGTTATAACCATGAAGTTTCAATTTTTAAATCAATACTCATAATAATAAATTAGAATTAAGTCATATGCATAGACTCATCTAGAGATATCTTAAGAAATTTAGATTTTAGATTAATTATTATACAAAAATCAAATAACAAATTAATTATAATATTAAAAAATTAGATAACTATAAAGATTAAAAGATTATAGGCCAATATACCCCTAATATAGACCTCATAAATCATTTTTAAGGATTGCTCATAAAATGAAATTCTAATTCTTCATTCACATGTATACAAGTTTCACAATCTTTACAATTTTCACCATTTTCACCATATTTTCTCTTTAACTTAATAATTTTTTTTGCCACTTCATTCTTAAGTATTTTTTTATAATACTTTCCATTGTTCCATTCTTTTCCTGAATCTACCCATTTGTCAAAAGCTTTACACTCAATGATTAATGCAAGTCGTTCAGCACAAGGATGTATCATATATATTGCTTTATGATCATACATCGTAACTAAATCATGGTATGCAACATATAAATAATGATGTCTTCTTGAGCTATCATGTGGTCTTGATCTTGGACTTGAAAGTAGCATGATATGATTGATATTAGAATTGATATTATATAAAATGAAGTTTTGAATTAAGAGAAAAGGTAGGAAATACTCTTACTTTTATACGTAAATCTTTAGTAATTTTTGAAACACTAATTTCTTATTCAACACCCATATGTAGTATATCATCTAAACTCAAGAAACTAGTATGGTATATATCACCAAACTTAGGAATGTAGAAACACTAGAAAATGATCCATCGCTGCACAGCCTTGAAACACGTCTTTTTATTTACAAAACAAAAAAACGCCTCTGAACAACTACTAAACAACTTTTCATTACCAGTCAATTAATGGAAATCAAAAATGCCAGATAATCCAAAGACTACCAGAATATCACATTTACCGCCACGTGGAACACTGTACGATGCTAGAGTTACTGGAATGTTGGTTGGTATAACAAAACCTGTGATTGATTATTCACCATATACTTTACATATAGTTGATTTTTCAGAAAAAAATCCAACTTCATTTGAATATCATTCAAGATTCTTTAATGATACAACATCAATTGATAAATATATAACTGAGTCAAATAAAGATAAATATGTATTAGATATATTATTATTTGGTGAAGAATTTGATTCATTAAATAGACAAGTTTTAAAATATTTAAATTTAAATTTAAAAAATTATTCAACAACTTTAAGAGATCATTCTAAACCAATTTATCAAAAAGCAATTTTTATAACTGGTGTTATTAGAAGATCAAGTAAAAATAATATTATTGATTTAATATTTTCAAATAGATTTAAAGGACAAATTTTAAAAGAAAGAAATATTAAATTATTAACTGTTAATTCAAAAGATCCAGTTATTGAATGGCTTTATAAAGATGATCCAAATGTTAAAAAAATCCAAACTGATATGATTAAGGTTTTCAATGATCAAGATTATTTTGTTGATAATTCAACTGCTATTGGTAAATCATTAACTGAAGATGTTTGTAATAAAATTGTTGATTATTTTGAAAGATCAAATAATAACCAATTAAATAATGATCCAGATTCTTCAGATTTTGAATTCTCGGAACTGGAACCAATCATAGATACAAGTAAAATTATTAGTAGTTCCAAGAATAGTTCCACTAATGACATTACACATACTGGTAATGGTACTGCTAATGCTGCTGAAAGTCAATTTGAACCTGATAAAGATTTATTAGATTTTAGAAAGAAACAAATAGGTAATGGTATATCTGATAGAAAACCATGGCAAGCCAGAGCAGCTCATCATGATTCTATAATTGGTGATAATTTATCAGGTGTTGAACTTGAATCATCAGATGATGAAACAAGTACACCAATTAAGAATAAAAGACAAAAGACTGGTTCTTCATTTACATCAATTGAAAGTAATGATATGGATTTTAGTATACCAAATTTCAATGTTATTAAAGATTTAGATAAAGTACCAATTGATCAAACAAAAATGTCATATTATATTCATGCTAAATTTACAAAATGTCTTACAAATTCATTACAATCATTAATTTATAATATAAAAAATAAAAATTTAGATCAAATAGGATTAGAATTCATAATTGAAGATAAATCTTCAACTAGTTTAAAAGTTGTTGTTTTAATTGCTAATATACTTAAATTTTTAAATATAAAAAAAATTAATATTAATGATGGTGATAATTTAATTAATTTAATTTTAAAAACAAAAATTAAAAATTTATTAGATACAAATCAATATCATGGGATTTTAATTAAAAGGTTTAATGGACCTTTAATTAACTCATCAAATTCAATTTCTATTTGGAAATGGGTTTTCACAGATGTTTAATGCTCTTTTTTGTTTCTATTGTTTGGTTTTCTTGGCTTTTGTGATTCCATGTTTTACTTTTCTTTCTTTCAATCCTTCATATTTACGTATACTTGTTTTATATCATCATTTCTATGCATTTAGTTGTTTGTATTCCTTGAATTTCAATTATCGTTAACTATCAGCCGATTCCGGTAATCGCAATAAGGTCGGCAAAAACACAAGTCATTTTGGATCACTGCAGCTTTCTTCTAATAAAGAAATCACACAGATTACACTCCTTCTTCTTTTTAGAAGATGTTAGAAAATATAACTACAATCAATCAAGATGTCTAATCCATTAGCTAAATCAACTAAAGTTGCATTACTTCAATTCAAACCAGAATTTAAAAAATCGAAACTATTAAAAAAAACTGAACAATTTACAGAAAAGGCAATGATTGAACAACCAGATACAGATATTATAATCTTACCTGAATTATTTAATGTTAAATTAAGCACTGAATATTATAAAAAAGAAGCTGAATTAATCCCAAATGGTCCAACAAGTGAATGTTTATCAAATTTAGCTAAGAAATATAAAGTTAATTTAGTTGGTGGTTCAATTCCTGAAATTGGTTCAAATGGTATGGATATTTATAATACGTGTGCTATATTTAATAAAAATGGTGAAATGATTGGTAAACATAGAAAAGTTCATTTATTTGATTGTGAAATTGGGAATTTTATAGTTAAAGAATCAGATACTTTTAAACCAGGTAATAAAGTTACAGTTGTTAATTTTGAAAATATTGGTAATGCTGGTATTGCAATTTGTCATGATATTAAATTTCCTGAATTAGCATTGATTTCATGTAGACCAATTGAAGAAAATGGTTTTGGATCAGGTATTTTAATTTATCCAAGTGCATTTAGTACAATTACAGGACCAAAATATTGGAATAATTTTGCAATTGCTAGAGCAATTGATAATCAAGTTTACGTTGTTATGTCTTCTGCTGCTAGAGATGAAACTATACCAAGTTATTTATCTTATGGTCATTCATTAGTTGTTGATCCATTTGGTAAAATTATTGTTGAAGCTGGTATTGGTGAAGAAATTATTTATTGTGAATTAAAACCTGAAGTTATTGAAGAATCTAGAATTCATATGCCTTTAAATAAACAAAGAAGATTTGATGTTTATAAGAATCCTGTTGTTCCTGGTGCTGTTGTTAGTGATTTATAAGAATAGAAAACTGATTTTGCATTTTCATCTATTATTATTTTTATCTTTTAGTGTGCAATTACAAGACAATACATTATACATTCCATATTCAAAGAATTGTAGTTATTCAAATAGCTATGAACTTAACCAAACGTTCAAAATAATCAAAAACTAGTAATTGGTTTTATCTATTCTGCGGAGTTAATCCGAGTTTTACTTCCGCCAACTTCAACTTTCAAAGATAACAAGAACATCGGCTAACAACAATGGCAGTACTTATCAGCCATAGTTCTTCTAGCAGTATATAAATAAAGAACTATATCCCTCCAGATTCCAAAATGAACTTAATATCACATCTTCTTTCTATCTTCAAATTATATCACAATGACAAGCACAATTAATCCATTAAAAAGAGCAACAAAAATTGCAATGCTTCAATTCAAAGCAGATTTTGATAAAACTGTAACATTAAAGAAAACAGAAGAATATTTTGAAGAAGCAATGTTAAAACAACCAGATACAGATATAATTGTCTTACCTGAACTTTTTAATGTTAAATATAATCATATTGCATATGAAAAAGGTGCTGAATTTATACCTGAAGGTCCAACAACTCAATGTTTAATTGCACTAGCTAAGAAATATAAAGTTAATGTTGTTGGTGGTTCAATTCCTGAAATAAATAAAGATGATAATACTAAATTACATAATACTTCAGTTATTTTTAATACAAAAGGTGAAATTATTGGTATGCATAGAAAAGTTCATATGTTTGATGTTACATTTGAAGGTTTAGATCGTAAAGAATCAGATACTTTTACAGCAGGTAAGAAAGTTACAGTTGTTAAATTTGATGGTATTGGTACATCAGGTATTGCTATATGTCATGATATTAAATTTCCTGAATTATGTACTGTTGCATCAAGGCCAATTGATCAAGGTGGTTATGGAGCAAGTATGATGATTTATCCAAGTGCTGTTAGTCATGTTATTACAGGACCAAGTTATTGGAGAAAGTATTGTGCTGCTAGAGCAATTGATAATCAAATTTATGTTATTATGTCTGCTAGTGCAAGAGATGAATCCAATCCAAGTTATCAATCATTTGGACATTCATTAGTTGTTGATCCATTTGGTGATATTGTTGTTGAAGGTGGAATTGGTGAAGAAATTGTTTATTATGAATTAAAACCTGAAGTTATTACTGATTCAAGAGGTCATATTCCATTACATGAACAAAGAAGATTTGATGTTTATAAGAATATTACTAAAGATGCAGTTGTTGGTGATTTATTAAGTTAAATTTAATATATTCATTATTTTTTGTAAGCTTAAAACATATAAAAAGTTGTATAATACACAAAGAATGGTTGACTTAATAATAAAACTTAAGTTCAATCAAAAGAAGTAAATTGTCTAAGGTTTTTGATAATATGTAGATTGATTATTATTATTATAATATGCTGTATTTTGAGAAGTATTGTTGTTTTGATTATCATTATTATCATTATTGTAATATGTTGCATTTTGGTTATTATTAATATTACCAGATTGATCATAGTATGCACCATTTTGATTTTGATATTGGTATTGATTTTGGTATTGATATTGATATTGATTTTGATTTTGATTATAGTACATTGGTGGAGGACCATTTTCATTTTCATTTTCACCATTGGAAGCAGCAGCCATTTCATATATATTCATTCGTTGTTTAGGTCTTTTTTTTCTATAAAGATGGTAGACAACTCCACAAATAAAAGCAACCCCCAAGACAGTTGGTACAACTATTGCAACTATTCTTTTTTGTTTAGATGTTAAAGGTCCAGAATGATGGTAGTATCTTTTAATGATGTCTAACGATGGCATATTTGTATTTGATAAGTGGGAACTTGAAAGAAAAGAAGAGAGAGTAATTGTTCAGTTGTTTACAAAACTTGACTAGGCCTCGTTTTCATTTTCTTAATTGGTCATTAAATGGATGCAATTAGTTGGACAGAATTATACGAGACCTCAGACCAGTCTTCTTGCTCTGAATTCACTCA
This sequence comes from Ambrosiozyma kamigamensis, assembly GCA_030572235.1. Lineage (NCBI taxonomy): Eukaryota > Fungi > Ascomycota > Pichiomycetes > Pichiales > Pichiaceae > Ambrosiozyma > Ambrosiozyma kamigamensis. The sequence goes on from JAJLZM010000290.1 coordinate 14,802, forward strand.
ATAGTTATGATGATGATAATGATAGTGGTTCTGGTTCTACTCTATAACTTCTAAGGATACGATTCACCTTTACTGGTTACTCCTGCGATGTGCTTGACGTCATTAAAGGGTCCAAAGCTTAGTTACTAGTTAGAGAGAGCCCAAAAACTTAATTGAAAAAGTAAATACTATTTATTTAAATTTAATTTAAATTTTACTACAATAACATATAACGATAGTCTTTGATATGACTTGGAATAAATAGAAGTAGGAGCTACTTATCTAAATTAAAAGAATTAACTATATTTATTCATTATTAAGTAGCATTAGAAAACGATACATAAAACACATAAAAAACATATAAAAAGAACATAACATTAAATATAATACAGAACATTAGATTGATTTAATAATACAAATTAAATTCAATCAAAGGAAATAAATTTTCTAGTCTTATATCTATTGCTTTTGATAATAGGTAGGTTGATTATTATTATAATATGCTGTATTTTGATTAGTATTGTTGTTGTTATAATATGCCGTATTTTGGTTATTATTAGTATTATTCATTTGATCAGGAGATATAATATTACCAAATTGATCATAGTATGGACCACCAAAAGGAACATTTTGATTTTGATTTTGATATTGATTTTGGTATTGATTTTGATATTGATTTTGATTATACGCTGGCGGTGGATAATTTTCACCATCAGGAGCCATTTCATACATATTCATATTATTCATTGATTGTTGAGCTCTTTTTCTCTTTTTATACAAATGATGAAGAATTACACAAATTATACCAACACCTACCACAGTTGATATAACTATAGCAATTATTTTATTTTTTTTAGGTGTTAAAGTTCCAGAATGATAATAGTATCTTTTAATGATGTTTAACGATGGCATCTCTTTGATTTGATAAGTGTGTTTATGGAGATTGAATTGTGTAACTTGTTTGTAGAAGAGAAGTTAAGAGAAAGTTGTTGTCGTCTTCGTTTAGAGGTGACCGACTGTTCATATAACCTAGCTGCAATTCGCCTCGTTTTTTTATTAGGTCACTTCCTAATTACGAAAGAGTAACGAAACCCTCCTAACTTTGTTTTCGAGTCTCTGGCTTCACTTGATGATGATGATAGTGGGTATGATGCTGGTGGTTATGATCGAATTCTACTTTTATGTTGAAAACTTGAACTTCCAGAACTCACAGAACAAGGCTCGTGACGTCATTAAGGGTCCAACGCTTAGAGAGCCCAAAAAGTATTTCAATTATTTATTTGATTTATTTATTCAATTTTATTATCGAAATATATGATAATATACAAAACAAATTAAAAAGTAGATAACTCTTTATTTGATATGTGACATTCTAATTAAAAGAATTTAGATCTTTTAAACATGACAAAATCTGCACAAGGATCGAAGAATACAAGAACTTTAAGATATAATCGTAAATTTGATGTTATTGTAATTAACAGATTGCTGGTACATTGCAATTGACCATATTATAACAGATAACTCACTACTAGAGCAAATATATTGTCTTGAATTGGACATTGATCAATTAAGTTCCAAATGACTCCCAATGTGCTCAATTTACCAGCTTTTTCTCTTAAATAAATCAACATGAGCAAAAAGAAATAGTACAAACACAAGAAATATATGTGATGAAATGGTATTAAATCAATGTATAGGAGCAGGTCGAGGTATTGTTTGTGAATCGTTATTCAACAAACTAGTAGAAGATCTAGCAGATGATGATGATGATGATATTGAATTAATAAATGAACTAGTATGTTGATTTTGATAAGTAGTTGTATCATCATCATTAAGATGATTCAATTGACTATAAGAAATATAATTTCCAGATTGATCATAATATCCAGCATCTTGAGTTGAACTTGGATTTTCAGTGTATTTAGGTAATGATAATTGTGATTCATACTTTGGTGGAGAATCTGTAGATTCTGTTGTTGAATCTGTAGATTCCGTTGTTGTTATAACAGTAGTAGTAATAGTTTTAGTTTGTCTATTTTGTATAATGTAAGTAATTATAGATATTGAAATAATCAATAAAGCTATTGCTATACCAGGTACAATTATAGCAACTAAAGTTTTTGCATTTGTACCTGAATTTGAATTTGAATTATAATTGGTTGGTGCCATATATAATATATTGAAAAGTAATTTGATCTATCGTATATATTAACAGTTTAATATATTATAACCTTGTAACTTAGGATATTGATTGCTTTAAATATAGATCACAACTTGATTAACTCATCCCATCTGTTGACTTTGCCTCTGAATTTTGCCACTGCTTTGACCCATTGTGAAATGATACTAATAATAGTTCTAAATTATATAACTCCTCCATTCATGATGATAGTGGTTCTCCTAGCATTAATTATAGTTAGATATTAGAAAGAAAACTGTATATGCTTTTGTGTTTGTATGATTTACTAGGAAGCTGGGAACATAACTGTAGTTATTAAAATTAAAATTTCGAGATCGAGTGATTTAATTTATTTATTTAATTAAATTATAATATACAAATATATTTGAATAAATATTAAACACAGATTAACAAAAGAGATAAATTAATATAATATTATTTTGATATTAATGAGAGTTAATGAAAGTTTCAATTTGGCATAATTAACTTTTCAAAATGATGATTTGGAAAACTAGAAAATAATATAGTTGCATTTATACACATTAATAATAGATAGCAAGAATAATGAAAGAGTGAATGATTGAAGATCTAATTTCAAAAAAAAGAGACAGTAGATAAACTATTAATTGGAATCAACAACATGCTGTTTTTGATATGAAGTATCATTATTAATATCATTCAATTCAATTATTTATAAGAAACATAATTACCAGATAAATCATAATATCCAGCATCTTGAGTTGAATCTGGATCTTTAGTATATTTAGGTAATGATTGTAATTCATTTGATTCATAAGTTGGTGGTTCAGTAGATGATGGTGATGTTGCAGTAATAATTCTAGTATTAGTATTTGTTGTTGTTGTTGTTGTTTGACTTTTCCTTTTCAATTTAATAATTGAAACAGATATAATTATTATTATAAATAGAAAAATTAGAATTATAGTTGGGATCAATATAGCATTTGTGATTTCTGTATTATTTCTTTTATAATTAATTGATGTCATTATGATATTAAATATTAAGTTTTGATAGATTGTTTCGTTAATGATTTAATTAATTAATTGTATCTCAGAAAACACACTCTTTTAAATAAAGATCAATTTGATCAAGTCCCAAATGACCAAGACTTGGACTGACTTTGCCTCTTTGATTTTCCTCTGTTAGTCATCAAATCAAACCATACTTCCTGATTCCAGAACTCATGATAATGATAGCTCTAATGGATTAGACAGAATGTTGATTTTGATAAGTATTATCATTAATATTAAGATCATTCAATTGTTTATAAGGAATATAATTACCAAATTGATCATAATAACCAGCATCTTGATTAGGATTAGGATTTTTAGTATATTTTGGTAATGAAGATAATTGTAATTCATAATTTGGTGGATCATGATCAGTTGTTATTGTTTGATTTCTTTTTTTCTTTTTTATAATTGAAATAAATATAGATATTAATGTTAAAATTAAAATTAAAATTATAGTTGGTATCATTATTGCAGTTAATGATTTTAAATTATTATCATTTGAATCATCTCTTTTATAATTAATTGATGCCATTATATGAATTTGTGTAGTTCAACATATTATTTAATTTGTATAACTTGTTGTAGCTTATAGGAAACATATGTTCTTTTAAATAAAGAATAATTTGAATCAATCAAGTCCCAAATAACATGAGATTTTAAGATTTGCTTCTGTTGTTAACCGTCAAATCTGTCAAATCATACGTCATGACTCCTGAATTCATGATGATATATAGTTCTGATGGCATCGATAACATTATGACAGCTGGATATAATGGAGTCCGGTATATGAGTTATAAAGTGTTAAAAAGAAGTTGAAGTAGGTTATCTTCCAACTTACAGCGCAAAAGCAAAAACCAAAATTTCAATTAAAATACACAAAACAACATAATACAAATAAACAACTTAAGAAGATAACTGATCTTTTCTATAATACTGATTTGAATTATCAAATGGATTATTATTATTATTATTATTTAAATTTGATTCAATATCATTATTATTTGGTGTTAACTTTTCATTATCATTATTAATTCTTCTTCTTCTTCTTCTTCTTCTTTTAATTAAATAATAACCAATAAAACAAATTAAAAGAATAACTAATACAATAGGAACAATGATTGCAATCAATCTTTTTTTATTTGGATTTGATTCATGATGATAATATCTTTTAATTATTGACATATTTCGATGATTTGATGATTTATGATATGAAAGATGGAATGTTTGGATCGTTGTAGGAATCATTGTGTCTTTATATATTGATAAATCATCAAGTCCCATACTTATTAATAGTAAGAATGATAACACTCTAGACCCTATAGATTCTTTAATTCTGCAAATCTGTTGATCGTGGGATCAAGGCTCATACAATAGTACAATTAATATAAAGATAAGTATATTTAATAGAATTGAAAAGAAGATAAAAAGAACGTTATATAATACATTAAATAAAAAAAGAAGTAAACTATCTAAACAAACTAGTATTTTGGTGGTGGATTATAATAACCTTGATTAGTAGTATTATTTTGATTATAATAACCATCATTTGTATTAGTATTATAACCTTGATTAGTAGTATTCATTTGATCATAAGAAACAAAATTACCAGATTGATCATAAAATCCATTATTTTGATTAGGAACATTTTGATTATAAGGTAATGGTTGAACTTGAACTGGATACTCTTCATATGTATCAACTTTTCTATTTCTTCTCTTTCTTTTATTAATAAAACAATATAAAATTGCAAATATTAAAGCAAGACCTAAAACAACAGATATAACTATTGCAATTATTCTTTTCTTAGCAGGTGATAGATGTGTGTAATGGTGGATAGCTCTAGTGTTTAACGATGGCATATTTCAATGATATTTGGATAAAAAGTTGTATTTACTAGTAATAATGAAATTCATGAAATACGAGTGTTTTTATACTTACAGTAACTAGGCCCTGTTTACTCTGTTTAGTCATTCTTGGCCGTGATGACTGAAATTAGAGCAGCCACTGTTCACTATTAGCTGTGTTGGTACTAATGGTGGTAATGATATGGTATACTGACACTGTTAGCTGGTGGTACTGCTGTTAGTTGTCTAGTATTAGTTGGTGTTATTGTCATTCACTCTGTTCTGTTGCCCTTTCTCACAGTTAAGGCTTAGAAAAGGTTCAAAAGGGAACGAACAACACTGTTATATCACTTCTTCTTCTTACCACAACATCAACAATGGCCAACAATGACACATTCATGAACGACTACATCCTGGACTACTACTTGAAAGCTCTGCTGCTGTTCGATGATCAATACACTTCAATAAAAATCTCTTCTTTAACAGACGAAATCTCTTTAAAACCTCCTGATGAATCTTCTTATCCAAAATCAAACAATAATAAACTATTACATAGAAATAAAGAAAATAGAGCAATTAGACAATTCTTAGAAATATCAGAAACAATATCTTCATTTAATTCAATTAAATTAAATAATTATAATAAACAATTTATACCATTAATTTCAAGTGAAAATTATCAATTTTTAGAAAAATCAAAACATTTAGATGATTTATTAAATTTATTTAAAAAACAATTATCAATTAATTTAAAATTTGAATCAAAAGATTATTTTATTACATATATTCAATTCATTGATTTATTATTAATTTGTTGTTATAAATCTAATTTTAAAGAAATTAAATTTTTATTAATTAAACGTAATCAATTATTAAATTCAAATTATTTAAATAAACCAAATGATTTAACTGATTTACAATTAAAAAATGATATTTCTTCTTTATTTAATATTTCAATTATTGATTTAAATGAAAAATTATTACAATTATCTTATAAAACTAATAAATCTTTTATTTATAATCAATTAAAATCAAAAAATAATAATCCAATCTTATATAAATTATATAATAAATCAGATTTTAAATCAATTGATGATTGGAAAAATTGGAATAATGGTGTTGATAATTTATATAATCATTTAATTGAAATTACAAATTTAAATAATACAAAAGAACAAGTTATTGAATTTAAATATATTCCAAATAATTTAGATTCAATAATTGAATATTTTATAAATTTAATACTTAATGAACAATTAACTGATAAATTATATCAATCTATTTTAAAATGTTTTGAATTATGGCAAATTGATCCATTTTTAACTTATTTAACTTTTTTAAAACTTAATGATATTGATGATATTGATAATCCTGATGATATTTTCATATATGCTAAATCAATTATGAATATTCAAATAGATTTAGATAATTGGCCAATTAATAGATTTAATGAATTAAATAAATTTAATTTAATTATATTTAATAAATTTAAAAATTTATTAGAAAATGGTTTATTAAATTCATTTAATAATAATAATAATTTAAATGATTTTACTGATTGTTTAAAATTTTTAAATTATTTAAGATTTAATGGAAAAGATGAATTTATATTAAATAATTTTGATAAATCAATTACAAATAGAATTAATAATTATACAAAAAATGATGATAATTCAATTGATGAAATTTTTAAATTATTAGATTTATCAAATTATGATTTATCAATAATTCAAGATTGGAGAATTAAAAATAAATCATTGAATTCAAATTATCAATTTCAAAATATTTTTATAAATAAATTAAATCAATTAATAATACCAAAATTTAATAAATTTTTAAATAATCATGAACCAATTGAAGATAATTTATTATTATTATTAACTGCTTTTCAAACTTTTGAATCATTAACTAAAATTCAAATTAATTATCAAAAACCTTTATTAAATGATATAATTAAATTAATTGATTCTTGGTCAATTGAAAGTACTCAACAAGTTGAATCAATTATTAATGATGATTCTAATTTAATTAAATTAAATGGTTGTTCATATAGTAAAAGTGTTCAAAATATATTTGAATTAATTGATGCTTATTTAAAAATTATAAATGATTTAAATTTAATTGATTTAAATTTAAAATCAATTTTAAATTTAAAATTATTTAATATAATTTCTTTAATTTTAAATAATTATACTAATTTATTATTAAATAAATTTATGTTATTAATTAATGATATTAATTTAGATAATAATGATAATTCAAATAATTATGAGTTATGTTGTACTGCTTTAAATAATATTAATAAAACTTTACAAATTTTAGATGAAAAACATTATGAAAGTGAATTAATGAAATATGATGACACTAATGATTCTTTACCTGACACTGATAAATTAATTACAATTAAAATTAAAAATGCTGAAGGTATTGAAGATAGATCAGGTAAATCAATTAGTTCATATGTTTTACTGAAAGGTAAATTCATGAATACATTACAAACTAGATGTATTTATAATGATTTTGATCCAGATTGGAATGAACAATTTCAAATTAAAATTAATAAAAATCAACAAAATTCATCATCATTAGTTTTAAATTTAGAATTAATTAATGATGAAACAAATGAAATTTATAAATCAATTAATTATAGAATTAAATTACAATCTTTATATCAAGATTGTAGATTTAAATTATCACCAAATTCTGGTTATTTAAATTTAATTATTGAAATTGAAAATATTAAATCAAATGATCCAATTTATTTAATTAATAATGTTAAAAGAAATTTAATTATTAAACAAGATAGATGTATAAAACAATTTATTGATAAATTTACAAATAATATAAAAAAAGATATTATAACTAAATCTCATTTAAATTTAAGTTTAAAATCAACTCCTGCTTCATCATCAAATGATTATAATAATTTTAATAAATTAAATGATGAATTAATTGATTCATATTTAATTAAATTTAATTCAATGATTAAAGATTTATATGATTCATTAGAAACTCAATTATTTGATGAAATTATAAATCAAACTTGGAATAAAATTATTAATGTATCAATTAATTTATTATTACCTAGAATTTCAATAATTTCATCATTAATAAACACGAAATTAAATAAAAGATCATCAGTATTTCAAAATGATTTAATAACAACTAGATTAAAAAGATTTTCAACAACAACTAAAGATGAATTTATTAGAGTAATTGAATGGTGTCTTAAATTTAAAGAGATGTTTATAAATACAGAAATGATTTTATCAAATCAATTAGATTCATCAATGAATCAATTAATTGAATTATTTAAAATTTTTCAAAAAACCACAAAAGAATTAAAATTTAATTATTTTGAAATTTGGAATAAATTAAATGAATTTCAAATACCAAAACTATATTTTAATAATGAATTTAAATTAGATTATGAAAATTTATTAATTAAAAAAGAATTTTTATTAAGAATTTTAATTATTAAAAATGAATTTAAATTTGTTAAAAAATATTTAGAAATTGAAGAAAGATTTAAAAGAATTTTAAAAACTGAAATTGATGTTTATAGATTAGTTAATTAATTAGGTTATATTTATTTTATTTTATTTTATTTATTTTTATGTGTACAATGTTTACTTCTAATTAATTAATTTACAAAAATTAGAAAATTTATGAAATGTAATTGACCAATTAACTTGTCTTAATGCACATGTTCAAGCTCAATTTCGAGCAGAAATAGAATTCTTTTGCTAGTATAGGAAGGTCCGAAATTGACAATTACGACATTTTCGCTGTCGTGGGCAGAGCAACTTTTCTGGCTCTCCTAGAATTATTGACAATATTTCAAGTACGTTAACCTGTAGAGTATAATTAAAGAACACAGAGTTAACAGTTTCAAGGTTATTCTGAATTTGTGTGTGGAGGTATTCAATGAAATGTATCACGACAGTCAAAATGTTGTTGCAAAGTTCCAAAATCCACCATTCGTGAACGCTTTTCAGTTTCTCATCGGAATATCAGTCTAATGGTGCATGGTTGGATAGTATTCCGACCAACATCCCTGCATCTGGTTGTGACTCTCCAGACTCTCGGACTGTTTGAGATTATGTGACTGATTTCAAATGATTGATTATGATTTTTCCTTCTTACTGATGAAAATTAAAATGGAACCCTCTCAAAATGTGTTATTCTTCCTTTGAATTATTAATCTTTCAACTTGTCAACTCCTGGATACAATCTTAATCAATGCAGCTATACAACGAAACACTCAAGTTTATTGAAGTTTTAAAGTATATTCCAAATCATTTATGTGATGATATATTGGTGTTATTCATTGAACATTATACAAGCTTAAAAGATAAAGTTAAACTTATCAACTCAAGTCCCTTAATGAATTCAATTCTGATAGAGGTTATCAAGAAATTTGAACTAGAAGTAACTGGAAGTAAAATTCAACGTTTACATAATCAATGTTATCAAGTTGAAGATCATCCTCATGATTATAATATCATACAAGTCATAGGTACAACTGATTTTTTATTATTAGATTCAATTGAAATGAAAAGATTTACTGAATTTATTGAATTCAATTCAATTTCAATTGATATGATTAGATTAAGAGGTATTAACTGGTTTACTGAGCGTTCTTTATCCATAATTGATATTTGTAACCCAAATGAATTGAAATTATTGTCTAAAATCATTAATTATTGCAAATCTGTTCGAATATCAAATGATAGTTATTTACTTAAAATTGAAAGACTCGCATTAGAAAATGATGATAAAGAGAGTATTGGAAAAATAATGGGAAAATTCTCTGACTGGTCAATGAATGAATCTGGTTGGCCGTTAAAATCATTGGATGAAATTCATAGTTTTAAAAATTTAAAAACCTTAAATTATATTATCAAAGATGGGTCATTCATTGATGAAGCAATTCTTTCCTGCAAATTTCCAGAGAAGCTTAAAAAGATTAATTTGTTACTAGATGGAAGTTTTGAGTCATATTCTAATGATACTTTAAAATGGATAGGGGAAAGTGGTAATGCCTTAAATCGTGAATTTGGTTTAACTCTAACTTCTGAAGTTTCAAAATCACTGTTGCTCTGTGAAGATTTAGTTGAAGGTTATGATGTATATGACAGATTACTTTTATTAAACTCGACACTCACAAGTTTAACTATAATTATATCAGATGAAGATATCTTACAAGAAAAGCTTGATGGATTGGATGATTTAAAATCAGTTACTGATCTTACCATTTATGGTGTAGAAGCTAATGAAATAGTTGATTTTTCTAAATTCAAATTACCAAATGTACAGAGTTTAACTCTCAATTCTTTATCTATTAAATCTTTGACTGGATTTCCAAACGTGAAAACTATTCATTATCTTTCAATGAAACCATCTATTGATATTCCAACAACATTATTCTCTGATTTAATTTACTTATCAAAGCTTTATCTATATCGTACCCCGTCAAAGCAAGATATTATTAAATTACCTTCAAATTTATCGATGCTTTATATTCATTTGAAAGCTAATACATATGACAATAAATATAGAAAAAGGCCGTTTCCATCTTTTGACTTCAATTGTTTAAAATTGACACACGTTGTGCTTGATTTCTCTGATACTAATATTGAAATTAATCAAACAATTATTGATGTTTTACCTAAGTCTGTTTCTACATTAGATTTAGTAAATTTTCACTCTGCATTTCATCTGGATCTCTCATCCATGGAAAACCTTAGAAGTGTAACATGTACTGGTTCTGATATAAATGATAGCATATCTATCAATAGATTACCTTTAAGTTTGGAAAGGGCATCTGACTTTTTCTTTCCTATTGAAACACCATTAAGTTCATCATATCCAAATCTTAAACATATTAATATTGATTTAAGTGATTCAAGTGAAGTTGGTTTAATCATTGAAAGTCTATCTGATTGTTTAGTCAATTTATTAGAACTTTGTATTATTATTCCATTCAAAGATTTAGATATTAAGAAGTTCAAATTCTCTAGATTAAATTCATTTACCATATTATATGGTCAAAAATGTTTTATTGATGAATGTTGTTTTCAACCTGAAATTGTTAATCAAGTTGAATGTCCTACGGATTTAACTATAAAGATTAATGATACTTTACCAGACAGTTTACGTTTGTTTCATATTAAAGAAGTAATATTTCGTGGTGACGCTTTTGATGATTCTGTTTCTTTTGATTGGGAAGAGTTTGATACATCTAGGACAAAACTTCATTTGAAAGTTAATAAAATTAATGATTTAATTAACGATTGTGGGGTTTTGAATTTTGTTTCTGATGTTACTTTATGTTAGCAAGTTATATTAAAAAGATATTATAACTAAATCACATTTAAGTTTAAGTTTAAAATCAGTACATGTTCAGAATTATTATAAAATAGAAAAATACTTAAATAAAGATTTAAAAAAATTACAAAAACTGAAATTGATGGTTATAGATTAATTTCACGAGCTATTATATTTTAATAAAAGTTTACCATTGTTTTTATTATTAGACTTAGTTGAATTAATACGATGAAAAATAATTAATATTCAATTCGAAGAAAACTGTGTATTTGTAAGAAAATTTGTAATACTTAAAGACCATGGCCACTGCCAGAACATAACACGTGCAAAATCAGTTTTATCGGACGCACTTTAAATTCGGACTCTTCGGAGACAACAAACTGAACTATTCGTTTAAGTAAACTTGATTAATGTTTCAAGGAAAAGACAGGAAATACCAGAATGAAAGACATAAATACTCCAGTTCAAGTAGATTCAATAGATGATAAGAAAAATTCAGGAATCACAGCATTAATTAATGCTTTTTATGATACTTTTTGGAATAATCAACCTGACCTACTTAAAGAACTGTTAATTACTATATCTTTTGCAACAGTTTTCATATTAATTTCATCAGTCATCATGTTATCATTTTCCCATTATACTAATATGATAATAATCCCACATATAATTATTCATTCATTAGCCTCAATTCATTATTTTTTATTCACATTAATGATGATTAAAACTAAATGTCATACCTATTTTTTGGTATTAGTTATATTTTCAATAATCATGATAACTTATTCAATCACTAGTTTTAATGTGGCAACATTACCAACAATCTTAAATAGCTGTGTGCTTATTACCTCATATTTAATTAATCTTATGCTAATCATATATGTCAAGACATCTGATATTGAGTTCTATGTTATAAGAGATGAAATAAGGAATAAATCAAAGGCTTTAGCATCATTAGAAAATATATTTCAAATCAATAGAACTTTCTTGTTATTATCATTAATTCTATTTCCAAATTTTATAATTGATTTTGTTTATCCAGCTTCTTCAATTCAAACATGTTTATTATTAATAATTTTAAATTGTTTTATGGTGGTATTAAATGATTTTGCAACATGCATTGAAAACTATATTTTAAAAATTATAACACTACCCTGGTTTTTCTTTACTGGATTTCAACAAAATAGCATTCAACATTTAATTATATCAAATTATTCACCAATTTTTAATGAGTCATCTAATGAGATTATTGCATTGTCTGCTTTTGTAATGCCAGCTTTTATTTTTATTATTTCATTGGTAAATTTACTAAATTTTAAGAAAGGATTATTTGAATTTCACTATAAAGATTATGATTGGATTTTAAAATCAAAGTCAAAATGTTCTTCTGATTAAATGCATGGTTTTGTTTCTTCCTGTATTCTTTTGTTAGAGTTAACTTATTCATTTTATTCAACTATATAGATATTACAACATCCAGGTATGTGGATTTATTTGATGACTTTGTTTCCTCCGGCCTGTTATTAATTTTTGATTGTATAGTTTCACACTTCGGATATAATATGAAAAGATTTACCACCCGAGGTTACCGAAGTTACCGAACTATACCACAAAAAGCTTGGTTTCTAGTGATTTTCTAGTGTCTACTCCTCACCAAGAATATGATTCCATTAATACTATAGGAAATTTTAATTTAAATTATCGGAAGAGATAGCGGAAGGTTGTCTTAAAAGAGAATAAACTCCAGATCTCTGATAAATTCAATTTCAATGCCATAAAGTTGAATAAACTAAGTCAAACGATATACTAATTTCGAAGTATAAATATTCAAATACCTTATTGTGTGATAATATTATATAAAGATGCATAAATATATAATTAACTGAAAAAAAAAAAAAACCAATAACATAAACCAATCAACCATAATTCTGTCTAATCTGTTGTTTCGTAAGTAAAATTTGTTCTTCGATGTGTAAAAGATAATCAACTGTATTAAATTGTTCATCAAATGCTTTATTTTCAATTTCTTGTGCCCATTGCTCAATGACTTCTGTGGTCATACGATTGTAAATTATTTGATTCTTTGAATTATCTCTGAAATTGAATAATTTTTCAGTAATATCTTCTTCGTGTATTTCTCTCATTAAAATTGGACATTCAAATGTCATTGTATTAAATAATAATCTTAAATTTGATGTTATGTGTAGATTCTGATACAACAAAGGACCAAAGGAAAGTTGTGAAAAAAAGTGGGAAAAGCTTAGACCTTTTATAATCACTTCTAAATGTTGGCTTATTGACAGGGAATCGTATCTCTAAATGGAATGAACACCGAGCTTTCATGCCTGGCATAGTAACAATACAGATGAATGGTTATGTCAACTTATGAAGAAAGATTCAGTAATTTTCGAATCAATAAATAACTATCTATAAAAAAAGAGCTTTTGATCTCACACCATAATGAAATTATCAATAAAGCTTTAGTTCAATTAAGATGGAATTAATTTGAGGGAATATAATCAGAACACTGGGGAAAGATATCAAAACACTGGGGAAAGATTGAATGGTCTAAGTTGTCTTTCATTTAACTGGCGTTGTAATTAAGAACTAAGGAATAACAAATTTCAGTTCTCTCCTTTTTTGGAGAAAGGAGGAAGAATAAATAAGAGTTAATATAATTGAAAGTTAATCTGTTGTCCAACTAATGGAACTGAACAACTATGGAAATAGGAATCACTAGTAGAACATCATTGAATGAAGAAGATTCAATTGATATATTGAAAGTGCTTGCACTTTATTTAAAGAAAATATGGTTATCTAAAAGAAACATGAATGACAGCAATTCCAGATGGATCTATACCTTATATTGATCTTTTTCAACCTTCAGTTGAAAATGCAACTAGTAATTTCAGTAATATTCCAATTGATAATACACTAATTGAAAAGCCATAACAGTGGTTTGTTTAGATTTGTGGGGTAAAACAAACTACAAAAGCATCTTAAGTGAAATAATCCAGAATTTGTGTGCTGAATTGTGAACAAAAATGCTTGATATGAGAGTGGATGATTGCATTGATAAGAAAAAGAGTGTTGTATAGGAGGTAAAGAAATCATCATCCAATCTGCCTTTGAAATAAGTTCTGTCAGAAGAAGTCGCGTGTCAGCAATTCCATTTCAGAGATTTCTCCATGTTTCAACTTCAACTTCTTATACTCAACCTGTTCGTTAATTCAAAATTCAAGTACACACATATATCTGTCATATAAAGACATGATTTCATTACTGGTATATAGTACCTGATTAATTTTCTGATTTGATTTAATATATTCCATCATGGCGATTAACATTTAAAATACGTTTTCTTACACATCACCTATTTTACAACATATATCTGTTATTGATGAAATTAATATTTAAAGAGGACAACTTCTCCACTTCATTTTGAATTACCTATACTCTGTATGTTTTCATGATAAAATACATTCATTCTTAAGTCTAAATCAAAATGGGCAAGAAATCAGTAAGATGGGCAGACCCCAGAAACAAACCACTTCCTCGTGAACCTCCACAATCTAGTCAGCATAGACCTTCAAGATCTAGGACATACCATCATGGTCTTAATAATTATTCATCAGAAGAGGTTGTTGTTCATAATGTTGATTATCCTCCTGGCCAAATGTATGCAAATTCAGTTCCAGCTTCTTCTTCAATTGTTCCTTATAGAGTTAGTAGTTATGAATCTCCTAAATTTTATACTCATCATTCTCCTCAACAATCAACCCGAATAAGTCATACTGGATATGATCTATATTACAATTATCAACCTAATCGCTCAAAATGTTTCAGTCATACTGGTCATGAACATGATAGATATTACGAATCAGAGCCTCATCGTTCACGTTCTCTTAAGCCTAATAATTTTAATGAAGAAGAAATATATAGGCAAGCTTATAAAGATGGTTATGAAGATGGTTATGAAGATGGTAATGAAGATGGCAATGAATCTAATGATAACCCAAGTCATTCTAGAAAGAAAGTTGAACCCAAAACACTTGAATATGATGAAAAAGATGTTCTAGGTGCTTTGAAGTTGTTAGTGAAGCATCTACAGAAGATTTGAATCAATATCTAACTTTTAGTAATCATTAAATCTCATCTCATAGACTCATAGTTAATTTTTTGTTCTTTAAACCCTTTTTTATATAGACCTTTCTTACCCTTTTCATGATTTGTTACATATTTCTACTTATATTAATCGATATATCATATATTTATAGTATTCGAAACATTCTAAGAACAGAATGTGACTGTCTGAGAATTTCTGACTTAATATACTGGTCGGAATGATGAATCATTGATGATGGGTCATTGAGAATTTACATTTTCATACATGTCATAATGTTTTACACTATAGTCTATAGTTGAAAATGGTATAAAAAGGCTAGGTTTTCTCTTTTTAATCTCAAACTACCAATTAAGTCTGTATGATTTATATTAAAGACACTTACTCTTAAATCTAAATCAAATATAATGAGTTCAAACGATTATTTTTATCATGCTTATGCAGCAGAAGGTGATGACTGTACTCCAGGTCAAATTTACGGATTTAGTTCAGCTCCTCTACAAGGTCCTCCAATATATCCTAGAGGTTATACTGGTAGATCTTCATCCCCTACACCAATCCGTTGCAATCATGCTGGTTTCAACATATGCTCCAAGTGTGAACCTTATCGTTGGAAGCTTTGCCTTCATACTGGTTGTGATAAATGTTCTATATGTGGTCCTAAACCAAGTTTTAGAGAGCAAAAATAAACTTTTGATTTTTGATATTTCATTTTTTTGAATTACTTTTATTTTTTCCCAATATTATATACTCCTTGTTTCTTTAAATATATTTTCTTTTTGCCTTAACGATTATTATACTAGTCTAATAAATCATTTACATTTATAATGAACGCATTCTCACTTAACATTAAATCTTTGATGATTTTTCATAAACCATATTTAAACCAGATTTTGATACATGTCATAATTTTATGTTATAGATATATTTTTGATCGATATATAAAGAGGTTAAATTTTCCACTTAATTTTAAATTAAAAATCCATATTCTTATATTATGAAAGATATTTTTTCTTGAAATTAAATCAAATGGGTAAGAAATTTTCAAAATTCAAAAAATTTATTAAAAGAGGACAAAGAGAACAAGAACAACCAGATACAAGACCAGTTCCTGGTGCCCCAAGAACAAGACCACTTGTTTCTCCAGATGATAATATTTCTGCATTTGGTGTGTTTGAAGAAGATGACGAAAGTGATTATAGTGATTTTCCAACTTCTAATTCCCCAAGTTATAGTCCAACTTATGGTGCAACTTATAATACATTTCCAACTTCTAATACCGTTCCAATGTATAATGCTCCTCCTCCTCCTCCTAGAGTTTACTATTACTATTATATTCCTCGTCAATCAATGAATTGCAATCATACTTGTCATTGTCAACATGAGAAACCTGAACCTGAACGTTCCAATTATACTAATAGATTTAATGAAGGTCAAACATATAGACGTGGTTATCAAGAGGGCTATACAGATGGTTATGAAGACGGTAATGAAGATGAGGTTAAATTTGAAGAGGAAATTGGATCTGAAGAAGAAGTTAAATTTGAAGAGGAAATTGGATCTGAAGAAGAAGTTGAAATTGAGGGAGAAGAAGTGAAAAAGGAAGAAAGATATAAACATGACGATAAAGAGGAGTATGAAAATCAATCACCTCAAACAAATTTGGATATAAAAATGTGTTTCATACTTGTAGTTTCTTTTTTAATGCTTAAATATCCACCTTCAATATAGTTAATTAAGTTATGATTTACTTGTAATTTTTGTTTCTTTAAATATTTGTTGACCAATTAATATATTTTCATAATTCTAACTACTAATTACATACCTATAATGTAGGTTTATTTGAAGTTGAAAGTATACGTAGCTAATATCGATCACATTCTCAAGAAATTTTAATTGAACGTTGGTCACCTGTATATGAGTCAATAATATGACATATCAACCATCATATAGTTAGTTTTATTTATTATTCAATCAAAAATAAAAGTATCATTATATAACCCCTTATATCATTTTTCCATGTTAATTAAATAAATCTGAGAATAATTATTATCTGATTAATTCTAACTATAAATACTTGTAGGTATCATTTTGGCAACTGAATACATACAATCTTAGAGAAAGTAGTAAGTACTGATTCATAATTAATACATATATTTAGAAACACAGAATGGATAATTGGTCAAGACTGTTCAGGCATATTATTCGAGAAACATTATTTAATGATATGTATAATTTATCTCCAGCAAGTCGTGGTTATAAGAATTTATCTGAACGGGAAGTTAGGGATTTAGCAAATAAAATTGAAGCTGAAGTGTTTAGAAATTCAAATAATTATGAAGAATATAAAGCTTCAATCATTAGACATTTATATGTGAAACCAAAGCAATTTGATTTTAGGAATATGCAAAATGAACAAAGGAAGTCTGAATCACAATCAACTTCTTCACGAGACCAAAGAAAATCTAAATCAAGTTCTCCACCAGAGCAAAAAAAGTCCAAATCAAAAAAATCAGGTAAATTTAAAAGAGCTGCTAATGTAATTGGAAACCGTAAAAGAATTATTTTCAAGAGACTAGTTAAATTTAATATTGGCAATAAAACTGTTTTCTCATTTGAAATAGGTCTCACTGAAGCTCAGATTGTAATGCTGGCATTTTTAAGTATTTGCTTATTCAAGAAAATTTGCCCAGTTTCAGTTGTCTTAGCCAGCGCTTTGGCTGTCTTTGTTTATGTACCTTAATTTTTAATTTAATTAATGACCTTTTGTACAATACATATTGATACTAATTAATGTTATTTAATTAACTGTGATTAGTCTTGCTGATTTTACAATGGGTTGTGATAATTCACGCTACGTAACACCCGTAACACGTAGCACGAATAATTTTATTTAAAAGGATTCAAAAATCCTAACTTATAATATAAATTTTAGAATCTGAGAATTATACGTATAGTATAATAACCATCAAATTTTAAAATGGCTGAAAATCTAATCTATGAATGCGATAGACAAAACTTTACAGAAATACTATACTCCAACTTACATTTTGAAGAAAATGCATCTGAATCAGAAAAACAGGAATTAGTTAGTTCAATTGAAAATGAAATTTTTGAAAAATCAAAAGATTTTGATGAATATTTAAAATACATGCATGAAATTATGGATGAAAAGGTTGATGAAGGTTTAGATGAAAGGATAGAGGAGGAAGAAGAAGAAGAAGAATATGTTACTGTTCGATTTCGAGGTAAGGATGTTCCTCCAAAATACCGTCCTGTTGAAGAACCACCATTTCAAATGAATTATGCTAGAATAATTGGTTTTGTTATTTTGCTTGTTTACTTGATTAGAATGATTTAGGAAAACAACTATATATCTTTGCAGTACGTTACTATTATATTATACAGTAAACAACTAATTATCTGAATTCCGAGAATCCGATCAAGTATCAGAGGGAGCACGTGTCCGGTGTAAGGAGTCTCGGAATTTCCCTCATTGATCAAAAAATCAACAAAACACAACAACAAAAACAGGTTTTTTTGCCCTTTTTTCCCCTAGTTCCTTTGACTAACCACAGCCATGTCCTCAGATTCAGAGATCATCATCAAATCACATCTCACAAGGCTACTCAAACAGGTACTTCCCAACCATCCCTTGGAGGTCATCCAGGGTTTGGCATTTGATACTTTCTCTTATCTTCGACAGCCTTATAAACAACAACAACAATTACAATTGTTTCATTCAATACATGATTTGATCAATAAGTACGCGTTAAGTATAATCAACACCAAGTTAAATGATTTAACTAATTTATTAACTGATTTGGATTCACTCAAGTTAAATGAAGATCAATTAATCAACTATTTAAATAATAAATTGAATTTTACAATAATCTCTGAACAAAGTTTAAATCAACAACCATTATTTGATATTGCTCAACATTATAAAAACGTATTAAATGAATCAAGTATAGACGAATCTTATATAATCAGTTGTGTTATTAATGCTTTAAATGGATCTACTTCTGAATTGTTTCAAATTAATAATAATTTTAATAGTAGTAATAAACAAATTTCAATTAAAATTCAATCAAATTCAAGTTTAAATTTTGGTGAATTAGGTTTGATTTATGATTTTTTAGAATTAAGTTTAATTTATTTATCATTATTAAATTTCAAATCAATTACAATGAGATCAGGTAATGAATTTAATTTAACAATATTAAGTTATTTAAACATTGAATTATTAAATTATTCAAATTTAATAAATACAAATTTAAAAAATTTAAAATCTTTAAAAATGATTCATTTTAAATTAATTGATCAAATTATAAAATTTAGATTTTTAAAATTTTTAATAATTGATAAATTAAATAAATTAAATGAAATTGAATTTATAAATTTAATTTATAATTCTTTTAAATTTCATAATGGTGATTCAATTATAAGTGAAGTTTCTTCAAAAATCTTTAATATCTTATTAAAATCTTATTTAATTAAAATTAATGAATATTTAAATAATGGTCAAATACAATCAAATTCTACAACTCCATTTTATATAAGTTATAATAAACATAATAAATTATCAATTAATAACACGTTGATACCAGATTTTTTAAAAGAAAATGATTATTTTGATTTAATTTATAAAGTTGGTGAAACAGTTAGATATTTAAAAGATTCATGTAATGAAAGAATAAATTTAATAACAATCAATTCAATTAATGATTTAAAAACATTAAATAATGATTATTTAATATTAATTGAAAAATTAAATGATTTAATTTTCAATAAATTTAATTTTATAAATGAATTAAAAAATTTAAATAAATATTTATTAATGAAACAAGGAAATTTTATAAATTCAATTTTAATTAATGGTTATGAAGGTAAAAATAATACACAATTAATTACAATTTTAAATGAAAGTATCAATCAATCAATTAATAATCCAATTGAATTAATCCATAAATTAGATATTAGAGTTATAAACCAAGATTATTTAAATAATGATCAAATTAATTGGGATTTAATTGTATTAGATTATAAATTATCAAAACCAATACAAGAATTATTAATTGATAAAAAAGAATATTTAAGAATGTTTAATTATTTATTTAAATTTAAGAGATTAACATATTTATTGAATTCACAATGGAATTTAAATAATTGGTTAAATAGATTAATTAAAAAAGAAGAAGAATCGGAAAATTTAAATTTAATTAAATTAATTAAAAATTTTAAAAAAATTAATATATTAAGAAATGAATTTTTAAAATTTTTAAATATATTTAATAATTTTATTAATTTAAATATAATTAATAAAAATTTTAATAAATTAATTAATAAATTATCAAATATTCAATCAAAAAAAGATAAAATTGAATTAAAATTAAATTCAAATATTAAAGGATTTAAATTAAAAACAATAAAATTAAAAGAACAAGAAAATGTATTTGAATTAGATGAATTAATTAAATTAAATTCAAATTATATTAAGAATATAACAAGACATAAATTATTTATTCAATCAAATTTAATTAATTCAATTGATAAATTAATTTTAATTATTGAAAATTTTATTAATTTAAATAATGAAATTAATAATTTAACATTTAATTTATTAATTAAATTAAAAAATAATGATATTAATGTTAATGAATTAATTTTAAGAATTATTAATTTAATTAAAAATGAAAATTTAGTTGAACAATTTGAAAATGAATTAATTTTATTAATTAATAATTTAATTAAAGATGATCAATTACAAGATTTAAAGATTTTAGGTGTTCAATTAAGTTAGGAATATTATTTGATTGTGTATAGTGTATATTATAATGGAAAGGTATTAATTATTTTGTAATTATAAATAAAGTTAAGTAACGAAAGAAAGCATAAAGAGAAAAAAAATTAGAAAAAAAAGATAGATAGATTACTTACTGTATTCAAGACATTAACATATTAACAGCCCAATCAACACTTAAAGTTCTTAAATCAGTATAAGTTTGACCAATACCAACGAATAAAATAGGTATACCAGTAGCATAAACCATATTAACCATTGAACCAATTAAATCACCAACAGTATCACATTTAGAAACAATAAAAAAATCTAAATGTCTATTAACACCAAATGCTTTATTAAAATTTAAAGCTTGCATAACAGAATCCGAACCAACTAAAGCTTCACCAACCATAATAATTTTATCAGGATTAGCAGCTTTTGCAAAAGATTGTAAAGGAGCCATTAATTGTAAATCATTATGTCTTCTACCTGCAGTATCCATTAAAATAACATCAAATTTATTTAATTTTGCATATTTTATAGCACCAATTGCAATTTTTGCAACTAAATCTGAACCACCATAACCAGATTGATATAATTCAATTTGATTTTCAATTTTTGATAATTTTTTTAAATTATTAACATGAGTTCTTAATTGTTCAACAGCACCTGATCTAAAAGTATCACAAGCGGTAATTAAAACTCTATAATTATTTTGTAATAACCAATAAGCTAATTTTGATAAATTAGTTGATTTACCAACACCATTAACACCAACAACTGAAATAACATAAGGATCATTATTTAATTTTTTTGATTGAATTTCATTTAATAAATTAATTGAAGAATTTGGAGTTAATAATTTAATTAATTGATTTTTTAAAGATTGTTTTGCAGTTTCTTGAACAGAAGTAAAATTTGAAGTTTTTGAACCAATTAATTCTTTTTCAATATCTGAAATTAATGAATTTGCAATATTTGGTGAAACATTTTTTTTAATTAAATGTTGTGATAATGCTGTTTTAACTTTAATAATATCTTCTTTTGTAATTGTTTTACCACCAATTATATTTCTTAAAAATCCAAATGGTTGAGTAGTAGTAGTTGTTGTTGTTGTTGTATTTATATTTGATTCTTTAATTGATAAAATTTGATTCATTTCATCTGATAAATCACTAACTAAAAACTCACCAGATTTGGTAGTTTTACCAAAATGATCTTTATTACCTACAAGTTGATCTAAATTAGCATTTGAAGAATTTGTTGAATCTTCAATATTATTTGAAAAATCTAATGCAGTTGTATCAGTATCACCTTCATAAAAACTACCATCTGCATTCCATTTTCTTGATTTTTTACCAGTTTTTGAAACAGGGACTTTTTTAAGATTAATTTTTTTTGGTATTTGTTCGATGATTTCAGGTGTTTGTTCTTTTGGTGTTTCAATAATTGTTGTAGGTGATTTTTTAGTTGAAGATTGTAAATTTTTTAATCTTAAATTAAAAAATTGATCAAATTTAATTAAATCAATTGAATTCAAGTATAAATTTTTAATATCTCTTAAAAAATCATAAGGTTTTCTTAAATTTAATAAATTTGAATAAATAATAATAAAAATTAATTTTTCATTTTTAATATTTTTAATTGTTGATTGATTTCTATAAATTAAATATTTTAAATTATAATTATCTAATGAATAACTACCTAAAGTTTGATATTCATTAACATCTAATTGTTCTTCTTCTAATTCATTATCTTCATCATTATCTTCATTATTATCTTTAATTTCTGATCCTTCAACTGGTTTAATTTTTCTTTCAGAAACTAAAATATCTTCAATGAATGAGTTAGTTATATGTGAAAGGTTCTTTCCTGGTTGATAGTTGTATTCCACTATACCAGAAGGTCTAAAAACAAGAAATTGATCGATCATTGTGTATCCTTTTTATGATGGTTTAGTTAAATTATTAATCTGTTCTGTTGTTCAGTTCAATTTTTCGTTCAAATTTGGCTGTTCTTTTGATCTCTCGGAATTGTGACTTCTCTACACTGGTCACGTGTGTATTCCGATGATTACACCACTATAAAGTTCAATTTGAATTAACAAAACATATAAATAAGAAAGTATTAGGAAAGAAAGAAAGGGTATATAAATAATTAAGTATATGACAGGAAAAGTAAATGAAAAACTAGAATGAGTTTAAATTTGTTTAATCAATTGAAGATTTGCAAAAGCAAAGAAATAAAGCATATATATATTTTAAACATCAATATTAACAATATAGTTAATCAATCAATAAATAATCAATTAATAAATAAATAAATAGATCGATAATCAATAACAATATTTTGGTAAAGGATATAAAATCTCACATCTAATTTCTTCAAAACCATTTTGAATTAAATTTAAATATAAATTATAATTATTTTTAGACATTTTAAATGCTTTATTTTCAATTTTAATTGAATAATTTAAAATTTGATTATTATTTAATTTTTTATATCTACTTAAAATTTGTTTTAAAATTGAAATTTGATTTGATCTATCTCCATTTAAAATTTTTTTTGACATTAATTAATTTGAGTTTTCTTTTCTTTTTTGTATTATTGAGTTGTTTAACTTGTTTTAAATCAGAAGAAAGGGTAAAATTTGATGATTTATATAGTTGATTCATTTGTTAAATCCCTCATAGTTATCTTGTCTTGTACCAGACTTGTAGTAAACCATTAATAATCATAGTAGGCTTAAACTGTTCAACTTCAGCCTACAAGTTGTTTCTGGGCACTTTTGAAGAACCGAAGACCTCGGTATTCGGGCACGGGCTCGGGTTCGGAAGCAATGAACACCGAGTTGGAATCTGCATGACAGAACAGAACAGCTATAGTACTTGGATGACTTGATTGTTATCAATCAATAAAGATATAGATGATAAAGGTTATAAATGGTTGGACGTGGTCTTTTTACAGAAAGAGATTATATCTCTGATTATATTTCACCAGAAAACCATAAACCAGGTATAACCGTTAATAGCCGTATAATAAAATTTTCATCATCTCATCTCGATCTAAAACACGATGGCAAATTTTACAAATTTTACAATTATATAATTGAAAATATAAGACATATAATAGCGTAAATTAATATTAATATTGATAAGTATAAATAAGAAAAGGATTAGGAAACGAATACCAAATTGTATTAGTATTTAATAAATAGCGATGAACATATTAGTTATTAGCGTAATTAACAACTTATAAGTTATATTTTTAACAATAAAATCTTTTTAAATATTGAGACCAAATAGATTCTATTAAATCTAAATAATCATTTGAATTATCAGCACGAATATAAGCTTTTGATTCAACTCTCCTTGAAAGTCTTTCAATTTCATCTTGATGAACACCAGATATTTGTAAACCTCTTGATATCAAAGAATCTATTTGATTTGATCTAATTTCTGTTGAGATGTAAGACATTGTGATATATGTAGTTTGTAGTTTGTAGTTTGAGTAAGTTAAACAGTGGAGAAAGAGAAAACTCAGTTTCACCCAGTAAAAAAAAAGAGGAAATGTGTTCTTTATATAGAAAAAATAAAATAAAAATAGACCGAGTAATAAACAAACAGTGCCTCTGTTAAGCGTGAGCTGCCCTGACTCATCGGCTCATCGGGCTGACCGCGCGCCAGCTGGGCGTATATACAGGGAAGTGGGCCTCCTGCCCGTTGTGGCGATAATCACCGGAAGGGAACTTGGCCTGGCTGCCTGGACTCCCCGTACGTGATTAACTCCTTAAATAGAAGGAAGGCCGAACAGTAATAATCGGAGAGCCTGAGAATGTGATACGGTGTCCCTATAGTTATTTCTAGTACTTGGTAGTCAAATCTGTATTGTATGATAACAACACTGAATCAACTCTTCGACAGGGTCTGTGCAGCATAATTTGTGGGGTTGGAGTACGTGAAGGGTCATCTTCATGCATACACCTTGAATCACAGTAAACTACAGTAATACAGTAATACACTGTGCACTCCTTAAAAAGGAACAAACTCCATGAATCATGATGAATATTCTAACTAACAGTTGATTTATATTAACACGTTACAAGTTTAACTTGTTTATAATTTAGGGTTTTCAACTCCTTGACGTCGTAAGACTCTAGATCTCATTCTCTTGTTCATTTTAAAAAAACGGTATATAGTAAAATTTTTACTATAAAAAAAATATAGTAAACACACCCACCTCCTTTTGCCAGGCCTATTTCATCATGGATATCAACCTGATTTTTCCAAATTGAAGTTAATATTTACTAAATGGATATGTAAAGAAATGTATATTAAAAATTAGGTGGAGTTTCAACTCACTCCACTGTTATACTCCAGAATTAAAACCAAATAAATTTAATAAAACCCAAATTAAAAGGTATAGCTATAGCCACTATACAGTTGTAGTGTTGTTGATCATTAAGAACCATCACACCAAATATCTAACAAAGTTTCATCAATATCACCATCATCATCATCATCATTTTCATCTCCCCAAATATCTAAACATTGTTTAGTTTCAATTAAAATTAATTTTAAATAATCATTATAATTATTTCTTGACATTTTAAATGATCCTTTTTCAATTTCAATTGAAATTTTATTTATTTCACTAATATTAAAATTAATTAATTTTTTTTCTAATTTTTTTTTAATCCAATTAATTCTTTTATTTCTTAATTCATTTGATATATTAAACATAATATTGTAACTGGTATTTGTAAATCAATATCTTTAATTTTATAATTTCATTCATCGTTGAATTAAGAAGAGTCATATTGCTTTATTTATATCATTCTTTTACTATACCATTCTTTTACTGTATCTTCGTAGCCATCGGGATTCGGGAAGGTTTTAACTCAGGGCATGGCATATGGGCATAGAATAAAGTCAACTAAGTTCAACTAGCAGATTACGGACTCTAACCTATAAAGAGAAATCACACCGACCATATATACATTCTTAAAATTTAAAAAACAAATTAATAAATACATTATGATGATATAATTCTATAAACTATTTCTGCTTCTTTTGTCTTTCAATATGTGCTCTAAGAACCTTTTGTTTATCTCTTAAACTCATCTTTTGTTTACCTTTAACTGCTCTTCTATGAAGTGACATTAAATAATTCTTATTTCTTTGTTTTTCTCTATTTGTTGTAGAATGTGGATTTTCACGTTTACCTTTTCTTGATCCAAATACACCTCTATCTTCACGACCTTCTTTAACATGTTCTAATCTTTCTTCTTTAGTTTGTTTATATTTAAATTTACCAACTAATGTAGTTGAATCAACTTCATCTTCATTCTTATTATTACTACTACCCATAACTTTTTCAATACCAGCTTGTTGATTTAATTCTTTTAATTTAGCAAAATCTGCTGGTGTTAATAAATGATTCATTGTTTCCGTTATTGCTTTTTGTTGTTCATCTAATTCTTTTTGTTTAGCTTCATCAACTTTCTTAACTTTCTTCTTTGATGGTTCACCAGATTCATCATCATCTGAAAGTTCTAAATCTGAATCATCTTCTTGTTTATTTGCAACTTCTTGTTTTCTCTTTTTAGATTTCTCCATATATTTCAAATATTTCTTCTTAATACCTTTCTTTGAATTTGATATTTCATTTGAATCTTTTATTCCATCTTCATCTTCAACACCACTAATATTAATTTCATCGTCTGATTTAACATCAATCCAATCTCCTTCAATATCATCATCTAAATCTTCTTCTTCTTCATCATCACTACCAGGTAATTTCCAATCTTCAGCACTACTTTCTTTACCTAATAAACCTTGTTCCAATTTCCATTTAGCTAATAATTCTAAACCTGGAATACCTTGAACATTACCTGATTCAACACCAAATTGTGGTAATGTTTTAGCTCCATCATGAATAATTTCCATTGTAGCTGTTTTACCTCTATCTTTTCTAGGTAACATATCAGGTGCAACTTCTCTATATAATGAAATTAATGATCTAGCAGCCATCATAACTGCTTTTGATTTAGATCCTTTATAAGCAATAAGATCTTGTAATAATGCTTCATCAATACCTGATGGATTTCTTGATAATATTTCTCTAATTGTATTTAAACCAGCTGATGCAACTTCAGCTGCAACACCATCAGAAACAAATTCATCAGCTATTTTACGAACAACCATATTAATTGTTTCAGGTGGAACTAAATCATGTGTTGCTTGAGCTGATGCAGCCATAATTTGTGTAACGTTTCTAGTCTTTGGTGTTAAATATTTTAAAAAAAATGAATAAATACCTAATATAGTTAATTTATGTGTACCAATTAATCTTGAAATTAAATTCATAATTGCAATTTTTTGATCCATATCAAATTTATTTGAATTTTTACCTGATAAATGAGTTTCATATAAATCATCAGCAAATTGTTGTGGATCTCTTAATAAATGAATTGCTGAAAAATTTAAATATGTTGCTGAATGTTTTGCATTATTTTTCTTCTTCATTGATTTAATTGCATTTTCTAATTTCTTACCTCTTTTAGATGATTTTTTATTAATTTGCATTGCATGTCTTAATGCTGATGGATCAATTGAATCTTCATCATCTGATTCTTCAGCAAATGCTTCTTCTCTTTCTTTATCTGCACCTAAAAAGAATCTAATACCAGAAATAACAACTTTAGTATCTGGATGTAATGAAGCTTGAGTCATTAATTCAACTGTTCTTGTATCATCCCAAATACCTCTTCTCCATAATTCTCTAGTTAATTTAGTTGCCCATAATCCATTACCATCTTTTTGTTCTAATAAATTAAATAATAATGCTTGTGTTGATCTATTTAACTTTTGATTTCTTGTACCTGTATTACATGCTTTTAATAATGAAATTAATGATGAATAAATTTGTTTTCTTAAACCTTTTGCATTTAATCCTTGATTACCTTCAATATTTGAACCATAAGCTGATAATAATGGGAAAATAGTTTGAATTAAAAATTCAGGTGTAATTATATCTCTATTTCTTAACATAACTAAACATTGAATTATTTTTTCTCTTAAATCAGATGATAATTCTCTATGATTATTTTGTAATATCATTTTTAATTCTTCTGGAAAATTTGCTGTTTCTTTTGGATAACATGAACAAACTGCTGACATAAAACCTATTAATTCTGCAAATTCTTCACCATCATTTGATGATGGCGATAATAAAAATATATCTTTTAATGATTCATAATGTGAATATTGTTGTAAAAATTCTTCACGATAAGATTCTGGATCACGACGAACTAGATTTTGTAATAAAGCTATATTTGTTGGTAAAATTGCTGCTCTCTTTCTTCTGGCCATTATGAATTTATATTATATTGTGTGAAAACAAGTATGATGATTTAAATGATTGTAAAATGATTAGAAAAGGTGAAAAAAAAATTAAATAAAAAAATAAAAAAAATAAAAAAAAAATAAACGCAGAGCCGCTAGCTGCGCCGTGGCAAGTTAATCCGGCCTATATAGTCCGATTATAACAACCATAAATCATATCAAACTTAACTTAACTTTTTACAGGAATATTTATACAGTTTATACAAAGATTTCAACTATTATTTGGCATCAAGTTTTCCGGAACATTCAGCCATCAATTGAATAACTATTTCAACATTCTCCTTTTGCATTGCACAACAAGGAACACACTTCCATTTTCTTTCATTACAATACTCTCTTAATTTGGTAAATTTCTCATAAGAATTTTCCAAATCAGCTTTAGTACCAATAATCAATATATTCTTGTTCCTTAATCTTTCTTTGCCCATTTCATTTAATAAAATTTCCAAATCAGAAATAGGATCTTTAGAACCTAATGAAATAACAAAACATAATCCACCTGATCTTTCAACATGTCTTAAGAAATTCAAACCCATACCTCTATCTTCACTTGCACCAGCAACAATACCAGGAATATCAGTAACTGTAAAAGGAGGTTGATCGATTCTTAATGGAATGGTGCCAATTGTAGGTTGTAAAGTTGTAAATTCCCAATGACCAACTCTAGGTCTAGCATTTGAAATAGCTCTAAGTAAAGTAGATTTACCAGCATTAGGTAATCCAACAAGACCTAAATCTGCAAGTAGTTTTAGTTCAAAGATAAAAGTTTGTTCCAATCCTTCTCTACCAATTTTAGCAAATCTTGGATTTCTAATCAGTGATGTTAAAAAATGCATATTACCCATACCACCTTTACCACCCTTTAATAATAAAACGGGATTTTCTGTAGGTTCTGGGAAATCAATACCTTCTAAAGGAAATATATCTGTATTTAACTCATCATGTTTATTTTGTCTATCATAAACTTTAACTTTATCGTTTAAATCATTAAAATAATCTCTCTCCAAGTGATATTCTTCATTTTTTTCTTTAAAAATCCAACCTTTACCAATTTTATGTGAATTTCTAAAAAATTGAATAAATTTAGGAATAACATTACTAAATTCTTGAGTAACAGTCTTAATATGAAAAACTTTATCTTCATGATTCTTTTGTATTTCTCTAATACTTTTTGGGTCAGGACACCACCTTATAGTGGTACCAACAGGAACTATAAAATGAACATCATCACCTTTTTTACCATCTAACTGACCACCTTGACCAGCTGATCCGTCCTTGGCAATATATCTTGAACGTAAACCATGTAATGAACTTAAACCTTTAACAGCTGTGACATAAATATCACCTCCTTTCCCTCCATCACCTCCATCTGGTGGACCTGTTGATATGCCAGCATCTCTGAAAAATGAAACCATCCCATTACCACCTTTACCTGATTTTAATTTAACTATTCTAAGATCTGAAAATGCTTGATTATTATCAGCTTTTGGTCTTCTATAAGAAGGCAAACTTGAAAAAGGAGATGAAGAAATGAAATAATCAGATGCTGGAATAGAAAGAGTATGATATTGATCTGCTGGATCTTCTGCTGGATTTGGGGTTCTTATTATGTTGAATATTTGTTTACTATGAAGAGCTTTGAAAGTTTGAAAATTTGGATTGGTTTCAGGTGAATCTATTTTAGATTTTTTTCGTATTTCAAATGAACTTTCAGGAGCTCGATCTAATGGCTCCTCTAAATCTTGGTAATTTTGGAATTCTTTTTCATGTTGTAAGTTGTTTAACCATTCAGTATTTTCATTCAAAGTAGGTGCATTATCAGGGACATTGTCTCGTAGTTTGGGTATAGTGGATGTTAAATATCTTCTAGAAATTAAAGATGAACCTTTAAGGAAATTTCTTGTACTAATTGACTGCAACATGAGCTATTTTTCTGGAATCTTAGAATGATATTGGCTCACCTACAAGTAATTTACAAAATCAACCACTTTTGCTGGAGAAAAAGATTTAAAAATAGAGCCGCACAATATTTTCCAGCACACGACTTCAACCTCCAAATCGCAGATTTTCAGATTTTCAGTTTTCCATTATTGTTGAATTATGTGTATTAAAAAGATCTATATATTAAATAAATTATTTTTTGTAAGTACTCAAGTAGTCCTCATAACCACCCTTTTCTAATTTTTCTGCCTTTCCTAAGACTTCATCTTCCATATTGTTCATATATGTTTCCATTTTACTCAACCATTTATAGTCAACTGCACCTAAAATTCTAATGGCCAAAAGAGCAGCATTAGTAGCATTATTTATAGCAACAGTAGCAACAGGTATACCTCTAGGCATTTGAACAATGGAATGTAATGAATCCACACCGTCTAAAGTTGATCCTTTAACTGGAACACCAATAACTGGTAATGGAGTCATAGCAGCAACCATACCTGGTAAATGAGCGGCACCACCAGCACCAGCAATAATACATTTCAAACCACGTTTAGGAGCTTCAATTGCATATTTAGCCATTCTTTGTGGAGTTCTATGTGCTGAAACAATTGTAACTTCAAATGGCACACCAAATTGTTTTAAAATATCACAACCTTTAGACATAACAGGTAAATCTGAATCCGAACCCATAATAACACCAACTAAAGGTTCTTCTGATGTACCTGCAATTTTAGAATCTTTACCTGAGGATTTAGGAAGTTGGTCAATTTTACCTTGAATATATTGTAATTTACCTTCAGCTTCTTCTATAGATTGTGAAACAATATTAATATGGCCCATTTTTCTACCTGGTCTAGTGGATTTACCATACAGATACACTGATGCATTTGGAGTTTCTAAAGCTCTTTTACAAAGTTCAAGCTCACCATTTGGTTTTTCTGATCCTAGGACATTCAACATTATAGCATGAGTTTGAGGAGTTGAGAATGATGTAAAGTTTTTAGGCATAGGTAGGCCAGTAATGGCTCTCATGTGTGCTTCGAATTGAGAAGTAACACAAGCATCAATAGTATAATGACCTGAATTATGTGGTCTAGGTGCAATTTCATTAATTAATAATTCTCCATTAGGTAATAAAAACATTTCAACCCCAAAAATACCTGCACCTGGGAAAGATTTGACAGCTTTTTGTGCTAATAATTGAGCCTTCTTTAAAATAGTATCATTAGTTCTAGCTGGAGCATAAACAGTATCACAAATATTATTCACATGAATAGTTTCAACAGTAGGATAAGTATAAACTTCACCTTCAACAGATCTAACAACCATAACAGCTAATTCTTTTGTAAATGGTGCCCATTTTTCAGCATATAAAGGTCTTTCTTCTAGAAATTGTAATGCTTCATCTATTGATTCTTCAGATTTAACAACAAAATTACCTCTACCATCATAAGCTAAAGTTCTAGCTTTTAACATATAAGGATAACCATAATTTTCACCAACTTGTTTTAAAGCAGATTTTGTACTTTCGACACTTGTAGAGTCCGCAACTGCAACACCATTCTTTATTAAATGTTCTTTTTGTAAATATTTATCTTTGATCAATTCTATAGTCTCAGGATATGGATAAATTTTAACTCCGGTTTCTTTTTGAATTTGTTTTAAAGCTTCTGTATCAACATGTTCAATTTCAATTGTCAGAACATCACATTTTTCAGCTAGTTTCTTAATTGCAACTGGATCCTTGAAAGATCCATCAATATGTTCATCTAAAGCATTGATTTGTTTTGCTGGAGCTTGATCTCCGTTTTCTAAAATCACTGTTTTAATGTTAAGTCTGTGGGCAGCTTCAACGATCATACGACCTAATTGGCCACCACCTAAAATACCAACAACTTGAGAGTCCATATTAGAG
This sequence comes from Ambrosiozyma kamigamensis, assembly GCA_030572235.1. Taxonomy (NCBI): domain Eukaryota; kingdom Fungi; phylum Ascomycota; class Pichiomycetes; order Pichiales; family Pichiaceae; genus Ambrosiozyma; species Ambrosiozyma kamigamensis. The sequence goes on from JAJLZM010000290.1 coordinate 47,336, forward strand.
TATAT
>JAJLZM010000291.1:0-47144 GCA_030572235.1 Ambrosiozyma kamigamensis
ATTTGTTCATAATATTTTTTTCAATAATTAATTATAAATCATTTTAATTCTATTTGTCTCCCTAATTTATTATATTTATCTATTATAATTTATCAAGTTCTATTGAAACATTTATGAGAAACATATTCATTTGAAAGATGACAAAAGTTATATGAATTACCACTGAAATGTTTTATAATTAAAAATCTTCCTCTTCATCACCATAATCTTCATTAATAAAAGTAAGTCTTTCAGAAACAAGTTCTCCTTGTTCTTGATTCAATAATGATTTCATTTTCTTACACAATCTCTCAAGGTTTTCTAAAAAATCAACTTCCGGTTTAAATAATGATAAAGCCTCTTTGCTTAAATTTGGGATTGCATTTATTTCATTAGTAATTAATATAGGGTACTCAGGACCTGGATCATAATATTTTGGATCATAAATGTATTCAAAGTTGAACGCCAACTCATTTAAAGAATGAAACCTCAATTGGAACTCTTTTCATTTTAAATTTGTATTCAAAATCTTTTTCAAGCACCACAATACTTAAATTCAAATCATTAATTTCCGTTTGAGCTTCACTAATTCTTGGCTCTCTTCTAGAAGTATATAAGGATTTTTTTACATCTTCAATTCAACTGATATAATGATCTTTATCATCATTCAAGTTTTGAATAACTTGATGGCTAAGAGTACGAAAATCTTCAAGCACGTCATTCTTTTGGTACTTTTGGTATTTAATAAATTTATTTTCAACCTTGGAAAGATGGACCAAATGGATTTTATTGACTTTATTGAATCTTTTAACAAATAAATTTGACCAAGTTATTTATTCATTTGTATTTTACCTCAATTTCTCAAAGAAACAGAATTATTAATATTTATATTGGCATTACATTACAGTTATTTGACTCTTTGAAAAATATATTTTTTTTTTATGATCTGGTGCTTTATAAGAAACATAAAAATCAACTTCTTTATCATAATTGGGAACTTCAATATTATTGGTTAGACAAACATCTTTTTTAATCAATTCTAAATCATTCAATTTTTCTTGATCTAAGAAATTATTATTAATTTTTAGGGAAGTATCTTTTCCATCAAATAGTAGTCTCAAGAACATTTTTGATAACAGCTGGAGCTGGAGTAATGGTATCTAACATTGTAAGTTAATTGATTTTAAATGAGTTTTTGAATAACTTCCATGTTCAATTTTAGAACCTTCTTTTGAAATATGGGAAGCCAATTGAATAAATTTCAAAGATTTTAATTGATCGTTTTTTTTTTATAATACATTTATACTTAAAGTGAACCAATTTATGTATTACTGTAAATTTATAATTAATAAACATGAAGATTATTTACTTAAAAAAATAATTTAAAATTAATAAAAATAAAATGAATTATAAAAATCAGCTTTTGGAAAATCAATAATAAAACTAAAATGATATAATAATTTTTCTCTTTTAATTAATATCATCATATATTTAGTTCTAATATTAGCTAATTTAGATATTTCATCTTCAGTAGAAAATTTTCAAATTTATGATCTTTTTTAAAGACTTTTAAATTACTATAATTTCAGTTACGAGTATAAGTAAAAGTTATTATTTAATATAAATATAGCAATATTTACTAGCAAAAAAATAAACCCTTTTAAAAGTTAAGTTCATCACAGTTCTTTACTCAAATCTGTGATTATCATATTTGAAGGCAAACAAAAGATATCATCTGTAGAAAACAGGAAACTGTTATTAAATAGATTAACTATATCATTTCTTTTAAATGTTCTTTATCATTCATAATAATATCTTCTTCAACACCAAATGCATCATCTATATCTGAGTTAATCCAACATCAACAGAGCCATCAACAGCAACAGCCTGCTGTTACAGCATTTGAAACGAGTAAATATTATAAGATCATTCAATTTCCAGATGAAGAGAGTCCAACTGGTGTTTTAAAATTTCATGATTATGATTCATTCATCGATTGGTTGAATCCACCATGCCCAGAATTAATTAAAAGAACAATAGGTAAATTGTATTTTAAATATCAATTAGATGTTGGGGATATTGATCAAAGAAAGAATGTAGAAACTCTTAACATGAACGAAATGTCCAAAAAAAAAGAGAAAACCAAAGTTATTATTGATTATTTGTTTAACTATATCATGATTTTTCTTTTGAATGTTCTTTATCATTCATAATTATATCTTCTTCAACACAAATGTATCAGCTATATCCAATATGGATATATTTCTGTATATCTATTATTATCATTAAACTCAATAGTTGTGTGATTATTTGAATATAATAAATGAATTAATTTTGCTGTAATTGAACCAAATATTAAACTAAATAATTTTTTTTTGAATTTGAATTAATTAAAGGTGTAAAATGAATTGGAAATTTGAAGTTTGATATCAAGTTGATCCCATTAATTCCAGTTGAGATGAAGGTTTATAGATTAAAGGATTTCCCAGATTTAAATTCAAGAAACAGTCTTCTCTGTATAGCTCAATTATATGGTGCATTATTCACTGGTTCATTTTGTGGATATTTATCAGATGGGCTAGAACACCTATTTTTAAAAGTTTATAATCCTAAATTAGCAAACGATGATTTAATTCATAAAGTTGGATTTAGACATAGAAGATTCCGTAATGATCAATCAGGATTTAATCATAAAGTAAAACTGATAAATTTGATTTAATACCTAAATCGCTGATAATTAGGTATTGAGTTTAACAGATTTGATGTGATTGATGGAAGAGTGGAAGAGTGGAAACTATTTCACAAACTTGAATGGTTAAATTTAAAGGGGTAACTAGATTTAAGAAAATAAGGGCAGAGTAAACTTCAAGTAATACAACTGATAACACTGTTTATAATAAAATGAATGAAATGATATATAAAGTACCATTAAGTCAAAGTAGAAATATAGGCATAAATGTAGAATATTCTTTTATGATTAAATCAGTTGAAGTTTAATTGAAGATATTATTAATAATTGTAAAGATGAATTAATCAGTTATATTTTGAATGAATAAAACAAAAATTGAAGTTAATTAAAATTAATGATATTGGTAATTGGAAATTATAATAATTCAATCTAAAGAGTAAAAAAGCTTTTGAAATTATCAATTAAAATTATAATTGTTAATATTTAATTTGATGCAAATCAATCAAATGATCTATCAAATGATTAATCAAATGAATCATCTGGGGATTCCAGAGTAAACTGTATTATTATAAGTTGTTATCTATCTTGGAGGAAGTCACTATCTTTCTTCTTATTAATTAATTTGTTTTAATTATGATTTGATTAGTGTTCTATTAATCGATAGGTGAAGATAAAAAGAGAAAGGAAGGCAAAAGTGTTTGAACTTTGAATGTTGTTGTTGTTGAGAAGTAGAATCGGAATATATTATCTGGTGCAGAGTTGTCTCATATAATATTCCGATAACGATTCTTTCAAACAGTTCTCTTTTATAAAAGTTTACCTTTTCAGTGTTTTACTATCAAATTTAAGTTGATTCTATTTTATTTTGAATTAATTACTTAGTATTGTATATATTTTAATAAAGTAAAATCAAAAAGTATATACATTTTTTTTTAATTTAATAAATACAGTATAACGATGGCCATAATAAAGATACTCAACTTCACAACTTAATGTATCAGCTAATGATGTTCTCGGTCAGCAATCTCAACAGAAACTGATGCTTGTATATTTTCTATTACAAGTATTGGTTCAATTATTAATAACCATAAACTGTTTCACCACCTAAAGATCTAAATCAGATGAGATTTCAATGATTGATGAAGAAATAACTTAAATAACTTATATGATAAAACAAATTTCATGGAAAAGATGCTTGTAAGGAAATATTGTTTTAAAATAGAAAAGACCTTCTATATTTTATCCGTGCTGAATTAAATAAAACTATTAAGATAGAAGGCTCTACCTATGGAATACTATAAGAAGAGTGAGTTGGTGCTCGATTTATCAGCAGACTTATATAAAGTTGGTACCATAGATTGTGCGGGATTTGATGGTGATGAAGGTGAAAGTTATCTTAGACAATTTGTTGGGGGAGATACTACTGGTGAGTTCAGTGTTGAAAATGGAATGAGAAATATCTCTAAAGAAGGTAACAACAAATCTAATGCTAATTTTCTAAGATTGGATGTTAACAATGTTCTGCTGCTGAACAAATCATTTAAAACTATAAATCAGCAACTTAGCTCTTTCTCATTGAACTAATGATGTTCGATACTCTTTGTTCAATGAAAAAATTAAATCTAACATATATGGATATTTAAGAACAACAGCAACAACAACAGATAATTCTATAATTAAATATAATACTTTTCTTGATTCAGTTGAAGATAGCAATATAAATAGTATTCCACTTGATAATGCAACTGATTCCAGTCCAATTCTTCATCAAGTTTCCCAATTTAATGTCTTTCAACATTCTATCTAAACTATACGAGACTATCATATATTATAGATTCAATTTATTTGCTGAAGCCACATCTTTAATTAAGGAAAGAAATTTAATATTTTAAACAGAAAAGAAAAAAATAAGACAGAAGAAGAGAGAACTGCAGAAGAAACTAAGATTTTTTAAGGCGGCAAAAAATGGGTCCTTACCATTAATTCTATATGGTGTTGCTGCTACTTTTTATGATGCTGAAAATTTAAAAGATCATGATGAAGAAAATAATTTAGCATTATTAAATGTCCCATCTGAAAATCTGAAAAATACTTCCCATTCATTCTCTACCTACCAAGATTTTAACCCAGTAGAAACTATATTTTTAATTGCTATGGTCCTTAGTATGACTAGAAGTTATGGAGAAAGACCAAAAACACAATTAGGTGCTAGAAATGCAACAAACTCAATTGATGGAGTTTTAAAGTTAATTCATGATATCAAGAACGATGGAGGAATAGGTACCATGCAACCCCTATCCAATTCAAGTTGTTCTACCCACCCAGTGACAACCTTTGAATGTGATTAATTACAACCAGCAAAACATTAATTCAAATTCAAGTCTATTTCAATTATACTATCTTCAGATTATGAATCTAAAGCCAGTGATACTTGTAAGTTAGTTTATGCTTTGTTGAAGTATGGTAAAGAATATAAGATTGAAGGTGTTGAACAATGTGCTTTAACATCTATTAATGATAAGAACACATTAGTTAATAACCGAGTTTTAAGATTTTTAGAATTTTTCAGTTCGTCAATTTGGTGATATTATTAAATTAGCTGAGGAATATTTAGATGTTGATGTTTTGGTGTTCTTCCTAACTTGATTATCGAATCTGGTCAATATTTGGTAAAAGAATGTTTGAAGTTAATAGATATTATGAAATTAGATGATAAACTTCTTGATGAATTCAATGATGAATTGTATAACTTGTAATTGATATATTAGATGCTATAATATATGATAAATAAGTTAGATAACTATTGCCATTTTGTAATTATCCAATTGCTGAATTTGGTTAATTATAATAAGACTTTTCTTTTCCTTTAGCAGGAAGCCATGCAAAGATTGCAAGAGTTGTTTAGAGATGCCACTATGATGGATATTGTGATGATTGAAACTATACCAAAGGGAAGAAACTAAGTAAAGTGATTAACAGAAGTTGTAGTTGTAACTTATAACCGTCACGCCCATTTGCTCTCAGCATAACCGTCACGCACAATTTCTTTAAAACTGAACAGACTGTTCTCTTTCTTAATCCATCACACCATCACTTCTTCTTTTACTCTTTCCATCATACAAGTACAATGAACCTGTATTGATCAACTCATAGTCTTTTCCTGCTTCAAATTGGTCATCAGCACTGTCCAAATGGTGGATCATTACTCCTATTCATCTTCTTTGAAACATCATTAACTACTTCATTAACTGGTCTGATATCAGATTTCTCTGTCTTAACATTCCAACCATTATATCTTAACCTTTGAATACCGGGTAAGTTGGACCATGTGAAATTAAAATATGGAACACTTTCTCCATCTTCTAAATAAAATATTTTATGAGCTGTAACTAGCTTTCTAAAAGGGGAAAACATATAAATGCAAATTATTTTTGCTGAATTATAGATAATAACTTTCATTTCGTCCATATTGTAATGTTCAAATTCGGCCGCCAATAAAATCTGGTCGTTAATCACAGGAACCACAAAACCATAACAAAGATACACATCTTTTAAGACATTCAAGATTGTATCTCTATTCATAACTTCTATATTTGAATCATCTGAATATAATTCTTTGAAAAATGATATCTCAGTTTCCGGAAATGAGTCTGGAATAGCAAATTTTCTAAAGCAAGATCAATAATAAAACTTTGTAAAACCATCTATTGTTCTAATCAAATGTTCTTGTTTTAGTATCATCATCACCAAATAATTCACCATATAATTTACTAAATAATTTATCATTATCTTCATCAACTGCTTCAGCTTGTTCTTCAAATCCATCAATCTCCATTAGAGCATCATCATCGCTAACTACTTCATTATCTGATTCATCATCTTGTATTGTACCCATTAGATCTTGATTAGCAGCTAAATCAACCAAATATACACCTTTCAAAGTTCAACTATGTATTATTTTTCTAGATAATGGAATAAATGATATTGATTTAAATTCTTTGTGAATATTTAACTTAATAGTTGTTGTTTTTTCATGTTTCTTATATGGTACAAAAGTTAATAATTCAGTTGGTAACGTTTAATAAGAGAATATAGCAACTAAACTGGAAAACGAAATTTCAAATTAACTATAAAAGAATATGCTCAACTTGAAAAATAAACAGCTAAAATGATAAAACAACTAAATACTTGGGTAAATGTTGAAAATTTTAATTGATGAACCAAATGATTTATTTCTAACATTATCATAGCCAAAGAATAAATCAGCACTAAAAACCAAATTTTCAAATTGTTGTTTAATGATCTTTATATGTTGATCTCTTTCTTAGATATGGGAAGTGGTTAATAAGTGTTCAGAAAAATTAACATCTTTCAATTCTTCAGCAAATTTTTCCAAATTCAAAGCAGCTGGAACATTGGTTCTGTCTGTAGTATTACCATTAGATAGATATAAAAACACCCTTGTTGATAATTCTGGATTATCAATTTGATGAATATAGCCATTAATTGAATAATCTCTATAAGATTTCTTAATTGAAATTCTAGTTAGCTTGAAATCTTTTACATAATGAGCACCAGATAATTAAGCTTCTATTAAACACTTAAATTTTATATTACTGTTTATAATAGTACATAGTTTTAATTTAATTAGACGATATATGATATAAATTAACCTTACCAGAATTCTAAAGCTTTTGAATTTCATCTGGATTATTTAAAGTAGGAAAGTAGAAAACTCTAGGAAACTTAACAATTCTTTCTGGTGCACAGGTTCTCGGAATTCATAGACTCCTAAAAACAAAAACAAATAATTAAGGCAAAAACTGTTTCAGAGGGCAAAAATACCTTCATTCTTTACTAATCATATTCAATCAATCAAACAATGAATACTAAAGGATTGGCTGCAGACTCATTGGACACTCAATATATAAATGAAGAACACATATTGGCTTTTGAAGAGGCAATTAATTATGATGATCAATTACAAGATAATAATAAAGATTCTAATTCAATTTATGGGTTTTCTTATTTATCAAGAACAAATTCAACCAATTCTAGCAAATTACAAAGTCCTAAATTATCTGCTTTTAATGGTTCAAATCCAAGTGTTGAATTAATATCTTCTCAAAATGATTGGAAACCTGTTTATAATAGAACTTCATCATCAAAAAAGAAAAAACCAATATCAAGTAAGAAATCATCTTCAAAACTGTTAGCTGATGATAATTCATTATCTTTTAAATTATTAAGATATCCAATTTTAATATTTATAGTCAATTGGATGGCATTTTTAAGTTTTTTGTATTTATTAATTAGAATAGCTGTTTTAATAAGTGAACAAATAATTATAAGAACTGATTCTAAAAAGAGAAATCTGATAAATGATTTAAAAAATGCTAAAACTTATCAAGATTATATTGACAAGGCAAAACAATTAGATGAATATTTAGGTTTAAATGAATGGTGTAAAGAAGATAAATTTAGATATTATGATTGGAAAACATTAAGAAAAGTTACTAAAAATTTAAAAAATTTAAGAGATTTAAATAAATTAGATGATTTATTAATTATTTTACAAAGTTGTTTAAAATCAAATTTTGCTGGTATAGAAAATACTGTTTTATATTCTCATTGTTATTATGGTACAAAAAATTTAATTGAAATTTATAATTTAGAAGTTTGTAAATGTTTAGAATTAATTATTAAAACTGATCAAATCCCAAATAATGAAAAGAGAAGATTTTTTAAAATTATTAATAGAAATTTTGGTAAAACTGCTTTAGCTTTATCTGGTGGTGCTTCATTTACTTATAATCATTATGGTGTTTTAAAAGCATTATTAGAAGCTGATTTATTACCAAATATTATTAGTGGAACATCTGGTGGAGGTATTATTTCTTCGTTGGCTGCAACTAGAACTAATGAAGAATTATCAAAATTAATTAATGCTAAATTGGCTAAAAATATTAATGCTTGTGGTAATGAACCAATATGGAAATGGATAATTAGATGGTGGAAAACTGGTGCTAGATTTGATCCTGTTGATTGGGCGACAAAAGCTCAATGGTGGACATTAGGTTCAATGACTTTTAAAGAATGTTATGATAGAACTGGTAAAATTTTAAATATTTCAACTGTTCCTCATGATATGCATTCACCAACTATTTTATGTAATTATATCACATCTCCAAATTGTGTTATTTGGTCAACTTTATTAGCTTCTGCTGCAGTTCCTGGAATTCTACCTCCTGTTGTTTTAATGGAAAAGGGTAAAGATGGTAAAGTTTCACCATTTTCATTTGGTAGTAAATGGAAAGATGGTTCAATGAGAACTGATATACCAATTGATGCATTAAATACTTATTTTAATGTTAAATTTTCAATTGTTTCACAAGTTAATCCACATGTTTTATTATGGTTTTTTAAAAATAAAGGTGATATTGGTAGACCAGTTTTAAGATCAAGAAGTCATGGATATAGAGGTGGATTTTTAACAAGTTATTTTGAAAATTTAATTAAATTAGAAATTATTAAATGGTTAAAATTAATTAAAGAATTTCAATTATTACCAAATTTATTAGAATCAGATTGGTCATTTTTATTTTTACAAAAATTTTCAGGTACAATTACTTTATTTCCAAAGATACAATTAAAAGATTATTTATATATTTTAGCTGATCCAAGTGAAGATAGATTAAATCAATTAATTAAAAATGGACAATCTGTTACATATCCAAAATTATTATTTATTAAACATAGATTAAATATTGAAAGATTAATTGAAAAAGGTCGAATTGAGTGTAGAGATACTCATCAACAACAATTATTACCAGTTACACCATCTTCCAATCGTAGAGCATTTACACCTGATTCATTATTATCAAATGATACATCACCTAATACAATTACTGGTACATCACCAAGACCAACTAAATTTTTTGTTGAAAGTGATGATGAAGATTCAACAGATTTTGAATCAGATTTTGGATTTTTAGGATTAAATATTAATGATTCAAAACATTTAATATATCAAAATGAAGATGATGATGATTATGATGAATATGAAGATGATGAAGATGCAGATGATGAAGATGAAACTGATGACATTAAAAAGATTCAATAAAATATGTATACTTTTCTTTTATTATTTATTTTTGGGTTTTATGGAGTTTTAAGTTATTTTCTTTTTCTTTTTTTATATTTCATTTCTATTACACTATTTACATTTCTATATATAATATACAATTAATAATCAGTTATTCTTTCCATTTGTAAATTTTAAATATAAATTTTTGTTCACCAAAATCATCAAACCCATTTTCTAAATCCGAATAAATTTCAATTAAATTAATTTCATTTAATAAATTAAATAATAATTGTCTTAAATTTTCATATCTATCTCTTAATGGAATTTGTAATAAAACTCTTGAATTTAAATCCAATGATAAAAATTGTTTTAAAATTGATTGAATCCAATAAGGATGTAAATCAGAATAAATTGGATCACTTAAAATAATAGTTTTATAATAATTTAAAGAATTTGGATTATTCTTAATAAATTCAGATGGATTTGACCAATCTAATGGGAATGATTTAGCATTTTTAACATTATTTAATTTAATATTTTTTTTTAAATTTGGTATAATTGATGGTAAATCAGTTAACATTAAATTTTTTGAATAATTTAATAAACCACAAGTAATACCAATTAACCCAGTACCTGAACCTAATTCTAATATTGGTTCAATTAATAAATCTTTATGATTTTGAATTAATCTTTCAGATAATTTTAATGAAGAACCCCAAGTTTTTAAACCAATTTGATCTTCTGTAATTGTTGGTTCTAATAATTTGATTTCAGGGAAATTGGTTATTTTAATACTTCTTATAAAATTTGATTTAGCTGATCTACCTGATAATGAAGAAATTAATTCAGATGTAAAATTCCAAATAAAATCTTTTTCTTCATCATTATTTAATTGATTTAATGGAGATGATATTATCGTTGTTAAATAATTAATTAAATCTTGTGATTGTGATATTGTCAATAGATTATGAATTGAAATAAGTTTATCTTTTGTTGTTATTATTGATGAATTATTTGATGATAACCAATTTAAAGTAGTTTTTATATCAGATTCAGTAATTTCTTTTAAATTTAAAAATTCATCGATATTAGTATTAATTGAAGATTCCGATTGTCCAAAATTGATGGTTTCATTAGGAGATAATAGTTTTAGTATCAGTTTCAATACTATAAATGGAGGATTTGAAGTTATTAGTGGAAGATCAAGAATATGAAGTGGAATTAATTCATCGTTATTTTCATTATTTTCATCGATCAAATCGGTTTTTGCAACGAAATAGTTGTTCTCTTCCACCTTCTTATTAGGAGCAGCAGATATGAAATTCAAAGGGTCGAATAGTTCATCCATTTTGTAGTAATTTGTTGTTCTTTTTGTTGATTTTGTTTGAATTTTTTCAACGCGATAAATAAAACTGTTTTTTGATAACTGTTTTTGACTGTTTTTACCTGTTTTTCCTCTTAAAACAACCAAATAAATAGATAAAATGTCACTACCGAAACAGCTACAAGAAACATTCACGGCCAAAGAGATAGCATTCATGGCGGAACAGGAACTGATCACCATTTTACCCAGATATTCAATGCACGGAACACGTCTTATAGGACCCAAAATGCCCAATTTAAAAGCAATGCACAGAGATTCAATTCCACTATGGTTAGCTTTAATACTGAAAAGACAAGATAAGTGTAATATAGTGATTCCAGACTGGTTACAATTGGATTATTTAAGATCAAAATATGAAGAAGAAACTAAAAAACCAAATAATTTTTCAAATTTACCATGGCATTGGTTAACTATTTCTAAATTATTATTAGATAATTGTTTAGATGATTTTATTGATCCTCCACATGAAATTAGATCAATATTACAAGATTTAAGAGAAGTTAGATTATTAAAAGCAAGAAAAGGTTTAAAAGAATTAAATGAAGTTTATTTAAGATTAGATGGTTTAAGTTTAATGGAAATTAATGAAATTAGACCTTTTATTCTTCAAGTTATGGATCAATTAAGAAAATTAAAAGCAAGTGCTGCTGGTGAAGATGAATTTAATCCAGATGCTGAAATGGATGATGAATTTGATACAACTGATATTAATAATAATACAACAACAAATAATGATAGTGCAACAAGAGTTGCTGGTAATACATATGAATATGATGATGATGAAAGTGATGATGATATATATCGGAAATAATAAGAATAATATTATAGAATTTATATATATTTAAATTAAATTAACAAATATTTTCAATCTTTTGTGGTTTTCTATCACATTCACCTAAATCAATTGTTAATTTTCTATGAAATAATTCAAATAAAAATCCAAAACATGAATTAGTAATTGCTGAATCATATCTACCTTTACTCATTTCATCTCTAACATAAGCATGTTGTGCATCTGCAATTTCCATAAATGTAAATTTAACTTGATTATCTCTTAATGTCTTTCTAATTAAATCTCTACCTTCTGGTGGTACATGATTATCTAATGTACCAAAAAATAAAACTAATTCTTGTTTAACATTATCAAATTCTTTTGAAACTCTTTCTAATGAATCATCATTTAATCCTTTACCTAATGATTTTGAATGAATATCAGTTGCAAAGAAACCAACTGATGCTGTAATTCTTTTATCTAATAAAGCTCTAAATGCTAAATGTCCACCAAGACACATTCCAGTGGCACCAATTTTACCATTAAAAATTGACAAAGTTTCTAAATAATCACAAGATAATTTAACATCTTCATCATAACTTTCTAATGGTTTTTCAATTTTAAATAAATTTCCATCATCTGTACCTTTATTATCATAATTTAATGGTGTAAAATCAACAAAATTATGATAAATTGAAGGACAAACAACAATATATCCTTCACTTGCTATTTTTTTACCAAATCTTTGAACTGGTCCTGTAACTTGATAAATTTCAGAAAATACTAAAACACCTGGAAATTTTGCATTTGGATAACCTGGAATCTTTGGTGTATAAGTGTATAATCTCATTGTTGTTCCATAGGATGTGGTGACATCCTTATATGACTCTGTAATTAGCATTTTTTATTATCAATTGACCAATATAAAACCAGTAAAAACCAGTAAAAACTGAAAAAACAGCAACAATTATTTCAATTTTAAAGATGGGTCTGGTTATCGGATCCGATATCACAATCGACGCAGTCACGTGCCCGTCGCGTCGCTCAATTTTTGAATTTTAATTTTCAAATGGAAAAACCAATGTTAAACAAAATAACCCACAAAATCTACCAAAAACTACTATAATAAACAACAATTCATATAATGTCTCTACGACTCATAAGACCTACTATCATAAATATACAGAGACCTGTCTCTTTGTTAACATCTCAAATTAGATTCAATTCAACAACATCTTCTGTTAAAAAAAATATAAAACAACAACAAAGACCTCCAATTAATAAAGTTGGTGTTCCATTTGAACCTTTTATTCCAGTTAGACCTGAAAGATTACCAAGTATTTTCAAAAGTCCAAGATTATTCTTTAAAGCTCATTTTAAAAATGTTTTATTAGCTGCTTTTAGATTTGTTCAAATGTGGCAATATACAAGAGGTGTTAAAAAAACAATTAATAATTATAAACCAAATTATGTTAAATTTAAAAATGATGCAATTGATGATTTTATTAAAATAAATACTGCTTTTGCAAATAAAAATGTTGAAACTGTTAGAGATTTAATGTCTGATTATGTTTTTTTTGCTTTAGCTAAAAGACAATCTTCATTACCAAAAAATTTAACTTTAGGTTGGGATTTAATTAAATTTAATAAAGATCCTGAATTCTTATCATTTTATGCTTTTCCTCATGATGATGGTTCAACTTTATTATTACAAATTACTTATAGATTTAATACTAAACAAAGATTAACTTTTAAAAGACATGGTGATAAAGAAATTAAAGAAGAAATTAAAGATTTAGTTGAATATTTAACTTTTAATGTTGATCCATACACTGAAAGAGTCATTTTAGCTGGTTCTGTCTTTGAATCTCCAATTTCAAGAAGTTTACAACCTAAAGCTTTACCATCTCAAGAAGAAACTATTAATAATATGATTAAAAATGGTGATATTTATAGATTAGAACCTTCTGAATTAAAAACTTTAAAGAAATAGTTTATCTCAAATGCATTTATACTTGTAAATATATAGTTCTTAATTTATTTAGATAATTTAATTTACCTTATTCATAATAAAAACACAAATGTGTATTACAGTAGTATATTATAATGTATAAAAAAAAAGAGAAAACCAACTATACTGGATAGATTTAAGCAAAAAAATTAAAAGATATATGAAAACCAAACCAAGAAAAAATAACCAAACAAAAAACAAAAAGTAATGACTAAAAAAGATCAAAAAAAAAAAAATCATTAATAATAAATGACATAACTAAACTAAACAAAAAACGTTTTCCATTAATAAAAAGCAATTTGAATTTAGAAAAGATTTTAACTCATTAGCTGGAAAACAAATTAAACAAAACAAAAAAATAACTAAGCAATATAACTAACAAAAATAAATAACAAACAATGAAAAGCACAATAAAAGAAAATATTCATATAACTAATTAAGATAAAATACGGTTAGCCTCTGTCACTTTCAATTGACTCAGATCATTAATAGTATTCAAGCTAACATTATCTGCATCAGCAGGATTTTCAGCTACAAATGTATCTTCATTTCCAGTTGTGCCAGATGTAAATGTACCAGCTGATCCTAATGGGCCATTTGAAATAAGAAATGAATTGGTTGAATTATTACCAGACAATAAACCTAATTTCTCAACTCCACCAGATATATCAGATTCTAAAACAGATTGATAAGATGGTAGTTCATCTTCAAATGCAATTGAGGATCTGGATGGGGTATGACCTAACCCTGGTCTTTCTTCATTTAGATTAATATTAGATCTATCTCTTGGGGAAGTTCCTAAAAATATAGAAGGTGGCTCATCAGCAATTAATGATTGTTGTGAAGCTGAATTTTCAGAGGCTGGATAGGAAGGAATAGGAGAAAATGCATTTGGATTAAATAAATTACTTAATTGAGAACTATTGGTTGAATGTTGTTGATTATTATCTCTTTTGGCAAAACTCTCTTCTAAAGATTTTTTTCTTATTGATGATGAATTGCTAATTGGATTAACTGAAGTTGGAGGTGTTAATGATAAATTTGGTTCCTCTCCTTGAATTAATGAATCTAGATTGGTAAAACTAATAGCAGAATCAGCTCTTGATGTTCTTCTTGCCCATGAACAAACGCCAGATGAAGGCAGCAGTAATGGTGAAGTAAAACTTGATAATGGAGATTGAGATAAAGTAAAAGAATTGGCAGTATTATCGTTTGCTAAATTAGTTGGTATTGCAACCCCACTTAACATTGGAGAGCATGGTTGTAATAAAGCTTGTTCAAAACTTGGTAAATCTTCATCAATACAATCATTACCTTGATTGTTAATTCTGCTAAACATGAAATCAGAACCACCTGTTGTTCCAGTATCAAGTGAACTTGATCTAACAGCATAATCATAAGAAGGTAAATCCATAGTATCAGAAACACAAAAAGGAGAAACAAAGACAATTGGTGTATCAACAATAACTTCATAATGATGCATTTTTGGTTCTCCGTCAGAAGTTTTCAGATGATCGTCAGGTTTACTGATTCTAAAGGCAATTTGTAATCTATGTCTAATCTTAACATTATGAACAGTGGTATCTGGATAAAATGAAAATTCGGCTAATCTTGCTTCATCAGGCTTTTCTTTTGATTTGAGAACATTTGAGACATTTGATGAAGATCTTTTTCTAGTAGAACCACCGCTTGGAGACATAATATTTGCAGATAAATAACCTAAAGATGAGCTTGGAGCTATAGCAGGTGCAACTAAAGGAGGTGATGATGAAGTAAAACGATCAATAGGCTCGTCAGTATGGGACAAGGTAATATTTAATGAATTATTGGTTGCCATAGTTGTATCTTCATAAGTATTACGAGATGCCACAGAAAAAATTGAAGTAACATCATTACCATTATCATAATTTTCTTGAATTTCATTGATATCAGCGGAACCTCTAGCTAAACCTTCATGTGTATTTTTAATAAAGTTGACTGGATCATTAGAATAAAATATTAATGGACATTGTAATTTAACTGGATTTGTAATAGCAATTTCCTTTTCTTCATTTGAAGAACGAGCTGAATCCAGTTTAGAAGAAGAACTATTACTTTTGTTATCCAAAAATTTGGCTACTTTCTTAAACCCATTTGAATCTGATCTACTTCTTCTTCTATCAGATATGTTATTAAGTGGAACAGATACTTTCAATTCACCATTATTATAACAACTAGTTAATAAATTATCATCAATACAATCTTGGACAATTTGAGTATTTAAAGCAGGTGCAGAATTTGATTTGGATTTTTCTTTAGTTTTGATTTCTAATAATGTTGCAGTTCTTTCTTTAACACCAGTTCTATCAACTCTTCCAACATCCTCTTCAAATTTCATATCTCTAGATATATAAGTAATTTTTTCAACTATGTTTATTCTAATTCTTTTCAAACATAAATTTTTAATTAATGGAATTAATTTCATTTGTAACATAAAGGAATGATTCTTTAAAAATGGTTCACCATTAAATTTTGGAGATAGTTGAATGAATTTCTTTGGTAATAATAATTCATAATTTAATGAATCATTCCAGACTTTATTAACATAAATTGACTTGTTTAAAGTTGAAGTTGCATCATTTGGAGGTAATCTAATACTTGGTAAATCATATCTAAAATTATAAACAGTATTTGACTCATTTTTACCACCAATTAATCCATTAAAAAAGTTAGAAGATGAAGAAGTAGTAGGATACAGATCTTTATTAGCAGTTGATGAATGAGTTGAAGAAATGTTTGAATTAGTAGAAAGTTTTCTTCCAAATTTTCTTAGTAATGCTTTTGGAGATGAAGTACTATTACGACGATTAGCTGGTGGTTGTTCAGTTATTGAATCGTCATATTTATGGTGTTGGTGAACAGGAGAAGTTGATAGTAAAGCAGAAGGAGGTGGAGCAATTGATGGAACATAAGGAACTCTTTCTATCTGAATATTCAAATGATGCTTCAGTGAACCTAATGGAGTTGAAACTGTTTCGGGAGTACTTAAAGGATAAACAATTGGTAATAAAAAAATATAATAACCAGGTTGGAAAGTTTTAACTGATTTATAACTAGGTGCTGCTGTTGATGATGCTTTATCGTGGAAATAAACTTCATCTTCTTGAGTATCTTTACCTGTTTGTATATCTATTTCATTTATAAAATCTTTAACACTTAACAATTCAAAACTTGCTATTTCTTGTGATGGTTTTTCTGAACAAATAGCAGATTCTAAATCACCAAAGGACATTTCATCTTCATCATATTCATCACTATCTTTGAAAGGAATATAACAATCTGGATTATTAAAATTTAAATCCCAATCAATATCTTTTGAAATTTTATATTTTTCTTTAAAAGTAGTCTTAGTTTTACCTTTTATAGTTTCTTGGGAAATACCTGATACCCATTTAGTAGAACATTCAGCAAAATATTTAGCTTTAGCAGTAGAATTCAAAGTTTGTTCTTTAGAAAATTTAATAATAACACCAAATGTGTGACTTGTAACGTTATGATGTAATTTCTCATGAGAAGTTCTTATAAATGGACTATTATCTTGAGGGTGACTATTTGATTCAGCATCACTATCATCATCATCACCTTCATCGTCTTCTTGATTTAGATTCTCATCTTGTTCACCTTCTTCGACTCTATGCTTTTTTTTAGATGGATTATGAGGTAAATATAAAAGTTGACCATTACCAGTTATAAATGTTTGAATTGAATTAGAATTTAGAATAACAAATTTTGAGTTTCTTTTTGATAATTTAGATTGCTTCAATTTCAATGGATTTATATTCAAACCTTGATTCTTTAAATAATTTAATAATATTTCATTATAAGATTTAAGATTCTTTTTAATATAATCAGGTATAGGATTTCCAATTTCAGAAGTTAAATCATCAACAGAACCATTAAAAGAATTGATATCAAATGAAGATCTTGGTGAGAAATTTGAATGAACAGAAGGAGTAAGAGATAACATGTTACTGGTAATATAAGGAATATTATTATTATTGTTTGTTGATGTTGTTGTTGTAATATGATTTGGAAGAGAGTTCAAGCTTTGTAATCTTTGCCTAAATAACTTTAGTGAACCAGATCTTGATCTCGGATGTGATATTATATCATTTGTATCAGTTTCAATAGGAGGAGAGCATTTTCTAATATTAATCTTCGGAGCACCGGTATTTACTGAATAACTAATTGAGCTTGAATTTGGTGAAGTTGTATTAATTTGATTTGGATTGGGAAATAATTCTAAATGATTAGAATTGTTGCTATTTGGTGAACTTGGATACCTTATATTCGCCATCTTGAACGATCAACTAACCTTGTAGGGTTGAAGAAATGACACCGAAAGAAATGAGTAGCTCAATGGGAGGACAGTATACCCTGAGAATACACAGAGCTTGAATTGATTTTAGGGATGAAATAGGTGTTAGAAGTAGGTTGTTAAAGGGGATTTTAACAGATTTTGGAAGAATTGAAAGAAGACGGAGCAGCGATTGCGGCGCAGCAATGAGGCTGGTGGTGTGGCTTGTTGCTAGCAAAAATTGCTATCTTTACAAACAGTTAAAACCAGTTAAAATCACGTCCTTTTTTGCTCTTGGAACACTTAAATCATCCATGTTGTTTAAGGGTTTGTCATTTATAGTATATCCAAGGAAAAATACAAAATTAGAAGCAAATCAATTGAATATTTGGAAGAAAAATGGTGCAGATATTCACTTTCATTTACCTAAACCAGTTAACAAGAATAATACTTATCTGATAATTAATGATAATAAAAAAACATATAATAGAAATGATTTATATTCACAATTAAGAATTAGAAATGATAATGATTTAAAAGATTTAAAAATAGTTAAATTAGATTGGGTTATTCATTGTCTTGAATCCAATAAAATCCTTTCAATTACTAAGTTTTCATTTCCATTGGTTGATAAATTATTTAATGATTTAATTATTTCAAATCCACCATCTCCTAAAAGAGCAAGAAATTCTTCAGTTATTTTATCAGAAGAACCTGATGATATACCAATACCGTTAACTAGAAAAGAAAAATTAGTTATGCAATTAACTTGGAAAAGAGATAATGTATCAAATACTAATTCATTTAAAAGGTGGAAAACAAATTGGAAAGTATGTGAAGTATTTCAAGACATGATTAAACTATTAGAGCAAGATAAATTATTTGATGAAGACTCCATACATAGAATTCGAAAATATACAGATGCTTATATGACAATTGAATGTTATAATAAACCAATTCATTCAGGTAAAGACTTGAAAAACTTACCAGGTATTGGACCGTCAATGTGTGAACATATAGATGATATACTTTCAAGAGGTACATTTGATAAATATATAGCCGTTAAACAATCAGTTAAGAATAATAAACAATTAAATTTATTATCAAAGATTTGTGAAGTTCATGGATTTGCTGAAATTACTGCAAATAAATTTGTAGAGAAACATAATATTACAAAATTTGAACAACTGTATAAAAAAGAAATTTATAATGATTTAACTAAATTTCAAAAGAATGGTTTAGATAATTATGATGATTTTATGGCAAGAATACCAAGAGATGAAGTTACAGCACATTATGAATTTTTTAAAAGACAAATGTATAGACTTGATCCAAAAGTTAAAGTTAAAGTTATGGGATCTTATTTAAGAGGTAAAGAAAGTTGTGGAGATATAGATTTTTTGATATATAAAGAAGGATTAAATGATGAAATTATTCTTAACCGAATAGTTTATGATATAGTTTTACAATTAAAATCACTTGAATATTTTCAATTTGATTTCTCCTCAGTTATACCAACAATGCAGAAATATTTTGGTGGAGCAAAGTTAAGTGGATATAAAACAATGAGAAGGGTAGATATATTTGCAACAAAATATGAATCATTAGGAGCAGCTTTATTACAATATGCTGGAAGTGCGATGTTTAATAGGAAATTAAGAGAACTAGCACATTCTTATGGTCTAAGTTTAGGTACTACATCTCTTAAAATTAAAGAAGGCGACGAGACAAAGGAAATTATAGAGTCTTTTGATCAAGAAAAGATATTGGATATATTAGGAGTAGGCTGGATATCGTATGAAGATAGAAATATTTAATTGTTACAAAATTAAGACGTCTTTAAATCTATACTCTTTTGTAGAACCAACTAAACGTGGTATCTCTGGATACTTTAATACACCAGCTAATCACTTTAAATGTAATAGAAATAAGCAATATAACAACTCCATATATTTTACAACTCATACCAGTCATTCAGTTGTTCAATTTTTCATTTTCATAAAGGCAAACTTTTCTAGTTACTATTTTTCCTCTCTATTTCATCTTATAATCCAGACTATAGTTATATACCTCTTTAGTTCTATCAAATTACTATAGTTATTACAAGAATGTCAGAAATCAAGATTTGGGAAGTCACTGCAGACCCTAGAACCACCTTTAGATTACACCATATGTTGGAAGTTAAAATTGGTGAAATTGCAAATACTTATGATTTAGATGGTTTCCCATGGGATTTTGGTCTTCGTATTGCTAGAAACAGAGAACCACTTGAAGGTGGAAATAATATTGATACTGGACATTCCACTTTTAGCACTTTTGAAAAAATTGAAGATTACATTAAATCAGTTGAAATTCCTAATACAGATTATAATACTGGAATGAATGGTGTTGCTGGTGTTGAATATAAAGATTGTCAGAATTGGACCAGACAAGTTTTTGATTATCTTAAGAATCATTGAATTATCAATTTTTTTAATTTTATTTTATTGGTTATTATAACACTTAGATTGCAACTATTAGCATAGGACATTAGTAACTTACGTTAAATAAGACATGAACATAAACTGGATTAAATATTATATATAAAGGAAACTATAGAATACAATACTTCACCTTCAATAAATTCTTCTTCCAAGTATAAGTTTCCACTTTCTTCAAAAGATCTTACAAATTTGGGACAGCTTAATTCATTCTGTAGTAGCTTTAAATTATCTATTTCTTTTTGAGTTGTTTTCTTTATTTTTGTTTTCATTTGTATAGTGTGTGCTCTGGAAGGCAAAGAAAGAAACAACTTGAAATTAATTCGCTTCGAACTCAAATTCTGTGACTTCAGAAATCATATACGTTTAAGAGAATTTTGATTATATTAATTGTATTTTAATAACTAAATGAATTTGATAAAATTAAAGATCGAAACTATATAAAATAAAAAAATTTAAAGAGTTTTAATAGAAATATAAAATTTATTTAAGATAAAGAGTTTCTAATCTTTGAAATGAAATTAAGGAATTTTGATATCTACAAACAATTAACTCTCCTGAACAACAGGCCCCGTAGCTTCAAGTAAACATAGTAAAGTAGTTTGATCAGTTTCTAATTCTTCGAAAACATATTTTGAAATTGTGGAATTACGAAAAAAAACGCATAATTTAAATATATCCCAATAATCTGGTAAAACTGCTAAAGTCTCCCAATCAATAAACACAACATCTAAATTATCTTTCACAATGATATTATGCCCATGACAATCACCATGAGACAAAACAAATTTTGCATTGTCTATAAGTAGATTTTCAAGTATGTAATTATTCAATTGATGGTTAATTCTATTCACCAATGATTTTTTAAAATTATAATAATTATCTGTTTCTAATTCACCAAATATTGGATCTTTATGTTTCATCTCTTTTTTGAAATCAATTTGTCTTAATTTACGTATTTCATTGCATATGTTCTCTGAAACAATTTTTAATTCTTCATCATTATTGAACTTTTTATAATATAACGTTTCACCAACAATATATTCTTGTTCTAAATATAAATCTCCGTTTTCTTCAAAAGATCTAATAAACTTAGGACAATTGACTTTATTTTGAATGAATTTTAAATTATCAATTTCTCTTTGATTTGTTTTCTTGATACATGTTTTCATTTGTGTATCATCTGAAGGTGTGACAATCGAAAATCTACCTTGTGATCCAAAATAAGGCTCGTTTATGGCTCTTATTCTAGCACTCTCAGTGGAGTAGGTACTCATGTTTAAATAAATGGAGGGTTGTACTTGTTAACTTGTGACAAGTTGTAGTTGCATAGATAAGGCGGTTATAGTAATTCATTCGCACCAATTAATCGGTCACATTCTCTTCTACACATTTATATTTTATGTAGCATAAATCCAAGATTTAATTGTCTATATAAACTACCATTTTCTCATAATTTTGAATCCTACAATTTCCTACTACTGTTTTATACCATTCTATCTCTATCTCATTACTACTCTTGTCACAAAAATGTCGGAAATCAGTATTTGGGAAGTTTATGACAGACATGGTAGAACCAATGTTAGATTGCACCATATATACTTGAAGTCAGAATTGGTGACATTCCTTACACTTATGAATTAGAAGGTGTTCCATGGGGATACGATTTTAATCCTAATCCAAATAGAGACGTGTTGAAATCAGATAGAAGTGGACACTTTCTTGAATATAGAGTACCTTCTACGATTAACAATTTTAAAGACATCGACAAGATGGTCAGATCAGTTAGGATTCCTATTACAGGTCGTAATATGGGTATGCATGGTATTCCTGGTGTTTCATATAAAGATTGTCAAGATTGGGTAAGAGAAGTTTTTAATTTATTAACTTCTAATTAGACTTAATTGATTTACTTATTTTTAAACCTGTTTTATTCATATAATTTATCTAAAACTATTTATCAAATACTTTATTGTACCAATTATTTTTATCTTTTTATATTTTTATTATAGCAATATTGATATTATATTATCCACTGCTCTGCTCGTACGTATTTATTTCATTAATTTCTTGAGTCACTGTAATTAAGTTGTCACATTCTGGTGACCTTTCATTATCTCCTTTGCATGTCATAAATTATATATCATATAAGTTAATTCAAAAGTTTCCTACATAAATCGACACTTTCCCCTCTGGTTTTGTAGTTTCATATCATTTTATTTATATTTCAATCCACCAATAACATTCTGTTTCTGATAATATTAAATTAACTCATATTCCCATGGGAAACCCATTTAGATCAAATGTGTTAGCAATTTGACCAATTCTAAATTCCCGAATGTGATGTATTCTACTGGTTATATTCTTACTATCATTGTCTTGTCCAAGGCAAACTTCTACTTGAAAGCCTCATATTTTGGAAGTCGGGATTGTTGAAACTGCTAACAGATATTATGTAAAATAATGCTTAGTTAATTCCTATATACAAGTTTATAAATAAATAATACTGTACTTAAATTTCTTTAATATTTCCAATAGTAGCCATTGCCTTTTCATCACCATTCTTTAAATCAGGATTATCTAAAACATCAGATAATAAAACCCATGGATCTTTTGATCCTCCCCATTTTAATACTTTATTTTTAAATTTTAATCCATTTTCTTTTGATAATGGATTTTCTTTAAATAAATGTTCCCAAATATTAGCAGCAATAGCTCTATCAAATAAATATGAATAATAAACTGAACCATAAGAAAATAAATGACCAAATTTTCCAGGCCAATTTGATAAATTATCATTAAAAAATTTTAAATTTTTTTCCATTTCATGATATGTTTCAATTACATCAAAGTTATCATTAAAAACTAATTCTGAATGTAATAATTGATCTAAAATTGCCATTTTAATTTGACTAAAAGTTTCACATTTATTTAAAAAATCATTATCTTCTTGATATTTAATTAATAAATTCAATGGTAAATTTTCACCAGTTTTATAATGTTTTGCAAATGATAATAAAACTCTTGAATCTTTTGCAAAATGTTCCATTAAAATTGATGGTAATTCAACAAAATCAGTTGAACATCTAGTACCTGAAACATTATGTAAATTAGTTCTACCTAACATTGAATGCATTGCATGACCCATTTCATGAAATAATGTTTCAACTTGATTTAAAGTTAATAAAGTTTTCATTTCTGAATTTGGAATAAAATTACAAACTAATGAAATTATTGGTAATTGAAATATTTCACCTTTTAAAGTTTTATTAGTTTGAATTGAATTTAATGATAATTTAAATGAATCATTTGGATTTAATTCTTCTGGATAAATTTTTCTTGAACAACAAACTGTAAAATGAGCAGGATTATGAGTTTTTCTATCTCTATAAAATAAATCTAAATAAATTATACCAATTATACCTTCATCTTCACTTATAACTTCGAATTTTCTAACATCATTTGACCAAGTTTCACCTGATTTAACTTTAACTGGTTTTAATTCAATTCCATAAATTGATTTAAATAAATTTGATAAACCTTGAACAACAGTACCAATTGAAAAATATTCAGAAATATCTTGTAAATTAGTTGATCTTTGTTTCATTAAATATTTTGTTGTTAAATAATCTCTATCCCAAGGTTTAACTAATTTACTTAAATCATCTTCATTTGGTCTTTTCTTTTTAGTATAATCAATTGAATTTTTATATAATATTTTAATTTCATTAATTAGATCAGGTTTAATTTGTAATAATAAATTATTTAAAAAACTTAAAACATTTTCAGGATTTTTAGCCATTTTTTCATTTAATTGATATTGAGAAAAACTTTTTGAACCTAATAATTTTGCTAAAATACCTCTATATTTTAATAAATCAGTTAAATATCTAATTTGAATTTCAGGTGCTGAATGTAATGAATTCCAAATTGATTCTCTAATTAATTTATTTGATGAAGTTCTTAAAATTTCAAATGGTACTCTGCCATAAATTGGGATTTTTAAATTCCCATTAAAATCATAACTAATTAAAGATTTTAAATTTTTATTAATATCATTATCTTTATTAAATTTATCTTTTTGAATTATAATATTTTCTTTAATTGGATCAGTAACACCATTATTAAAATATTGACCCATAACAGCAATATTTTGAGATAATTTAACAAAATTTAATCTAGTTTCATCATCCATATCAATACCAGATTTTTTAAAATCTGAAAATAATAATTCACCAACAGAAATTTCTTCATCTGAAAGTTGATTTCTAATTTCTTCTTTAGTTAAAACCAATTCTAATTTATCATATAATTCTTTTGATGTATTTAAAATATTCATAAATTCAAACATTTCTTCATGACAAGATTGAGCAGTATTAATAAAAGATTTATTTGGATGAACAACTCTAATAAATTCACAAAGATCAATAACTCTACATAATATATCACTTAATCTATCTAAATTTCTAATATAATTAATTAAACCTTGATTTGAATTATCTTCTATAATATATTGAGTTAATTTTTTTGCTTTATCTAAAGATTCAGTTGAAAAATCTTTTAAACCACTTGGTCTTTTTAAATAAGGATTTTGAAATAACCCCACAGAATCTGATTTATAATTAAAAAAAGAAGAATTCTTGTTACAATCTGAATTGAATGATTTCCAATAATCTAAATCATCAAACACTTTAGATATTATGTTTGGATCGTTTTGTTGTTGTTGTTTATGATGTATATCCGTTGTCGGTTTAGTAGCTGTGTAAGTTGTTGAAAATTTTCTTATTAGTTGGAGATTTGGCCTAACCTGTCGTAGTATTTGTCTGTAACAGACCAGAGTGCTTCGGAACATGATAATAGTATGTAAAAGGAGTATATATCTGTGATTGGTGGTGAACTGAAATAAATACAATACAATTAATACAAATAAAAGAAAAATTTAATGCTATAAAAAAATAATGCGAAAAATAATTAAAAAAACTGAAAAAAACTGAAAATTCTACTTATAATGTTCATCATAAATAAACGACATCACCTGGGAAAAGCTTTCTTTGTCTTGGTCTGGAGTAATGTTGAAAGAATACACAGAATCTCCTAATTTTAACGAAGCTTCTATCTTCTCGTTACGTTTATTACCACCATTTTTTTCAACAATTGCAATCGATTCAACATAATCTTCATCTTCATCTTCATCTTCTGGATTAGTAACAGATTTTCTCTTTGTTGATGGTTTACGGTCTTTCATCAAATCTTTAATATCATCTGCGTAAACATCAGTTATTGGAGTCTTTTCAATTGGGACTTCTCTAATAGTTGAATATGCTAAGGAATAAGAAGAACCATCAGATTTAGCACTAGTAGTTGTAGATGGTTGTTCTTGTTGTTGTTTCTGCTGTTGTTTAGTTGATGTAGTTGATGTAGATGAATTTGGTGGAGTTAATGGATGTATTTTCAAACTTTTTGAACCAGATCTAATCACTTTAAATCTCTTTAATTTCATTTGTTTCTTTTGGATCAATTGCTGTTGTTGTTGTTGAACTAAAGCTGGATTATAAATAGGAATTTGCATAACTGGATTTGTTCCATTTGGAGTTGTTGTAGTAGTTGTAGAAGGAGCAGCCATCATTATTGGATATTGTACAGGATAACCAAAATGTGGATAAACCATAGGTTGATAAAACGGCACACCACCATGAGTTGGTCTTAAAGGAGCTGACATCATGCCATTAGGAATGAATCTTTTTGATTGACGTGGAGGTATATTTAATGGTTCTGGAGGTCTTAATCTTTTCAGTCTTTTATGTTGAGGTAATGAATCATTTTCATTATGAGATTTGATAGGTTCTAATTGAGAAAGAGTTGATGGATTGTTATGAGATGAATGGAGTGAAGAGTGACCACCTGTGGAAGAAGGCGTTGTACTTGAAGATGATGAACTGTTGAAAGATCTTTCACTTATTAATCTTTTCTGTTGTAATTCGATATCTTTACTTAACAGAACTTTGGATTCTGATTCAGCATCCATTGGAGGTAATCCTGGTGATAATATTGAATAGGGAACACTGGAGCCTTTGCTGGCCTTGATACCAGAGATATCTAAGCTTGTAGGTTTCATTTTTTTAGTAGTGTTGTTGTTGTTTGAAGATGATAAGGGTGATGTTTTATGAGGAGAGCTGTTGGACTTGTCCACGGGAGGTGGTGGACTGGAGTTGGACTTCTGTGGAGATTGTTGTTGCTGTTCTGCCATCTTTAATCAACTATAAACAATTAATTAACTAAACAACTGCTGGAGAAGAAATTGACCAGATTTAGGAATGTGTTCAAAATGTCACAAATGTCTTAAAAAAATTAAATTAAATTCTGAAACAGGCGAGTGCGGCTGGGGAGAGGCTTTGGGGAGAGTGCGGCATATTCTGAAACACACTGAAAGGTATTCTAGATAAATTTATTCAAAATAAAGTAAAAATTTCTATAAGATCTTTGGAAAGAAATGGTGATTGATATTTAGAACAAGAATTTATTGATGGTGAAATGTTATTTCTAAAAGAATTCAAAATGATGAAGTTTTAAAGAACATATGACAAATGAAAGATGGATTTTATCATATTTTATTTGATCACACATCACCAGAAAAACCCATTTTTTTATTATCACATGTAGATCTAAGTTATCATCTAGCTACAGACAGCATCATATTAAAGATAGTTTAGAAGTTGTATTAGTAGTAGTTATCCATAGTTAATCATTTTCAGGGCTGTGCAGCGAGAAATCGTTTTTTTAAACACGGGCAAAACTCCAATTAAAAGAGACAACTGGACAAAGAACAAACAGATACCACAACAAAGAACAACTTACAACAACTCAGGATGGGTGAAATCAAGGTCATTATCAAGTCTGCAGGTGACAAGAAACACGAAGTCACAGTGGATGTCTCCAAAACAATCTCCGAATTTAAACAACAATTGGCCACTGAATTAGATATTCCTGCTGAAAGACAAAGATTAATTTATTCTGGTAAAGTGTTAAAAGATGCTGATTTAATAGAATCTTATAAAATCCAAGATGGTCATACTATACATTTAGTTAAAGGTGCTGCTCCAAAGAATTCAAATCCAACTAATGATTCTTCTACTACATCAACATCAACAACATCAACATCTACTTCAAATACACAATCAACAACAACAAATGTTCCTTCTAATATTGCTGCTGGTCAAGGTCAATTTAATCCATTAACTGGTCTAACAGGTGCTAGATATGCAGGTTATAACATTCCAATGCCTTCAGTTGAATCATTAGGTTTTGGTGCTGATGGTATGCAATTACCAGATGAAGGTCAAATGGAACAAATGATGGAAAATCCAATGTTTCAAGAATCAATGAGATCAATGTTATCAAATCCTCAAATGTTAGATTTCTTAATTCAACAATCTCCTCAATTAAGAGCAATGGGTCCAGCTGCAAGAGAAATGTTACAAAGTGATTATTTTAGAAATATGTTAACAAATCCTCAAATGATGAGATCAATGAGAGAAATGCAAAGATCAATGGGTGGTAACGATTTTGGTGCTGCTGCTACTAGTTCATTTCCAGCTCCAGGAAATCCAACTTCAAATACAGATTCTACATCAACTGGTACTACAGCAAGTAATACAACATCAACAGAAACTGGAGCTACTGCTGCTGCTGCTGCCAATCCATTTGCTGCATTATTAGGAGGAAATCCAGGTGCTAATCCATTTGCTGCTTTTGGTGGTGTAAATGCTGCCACTGGTTCAAATCCAGCTGCTGCTAATCCATTTTTAAATCCAAATTTTATGAACATGTTTGGTGGAGCTGGAGCTACACCAGCTGCTCAACAACATGATAGTAGACCTCCTGAAGAAATTTATGAATCTCAATTACGTCAATTAAATGATATGGGATTTTATGATTTTGATCGTAATGTTGCTGCATTAAGAAGAAGTGGTGGTTCTGTTGAAGGTGCTATTTCATCCTTGTTGGGATCTGAATAAGTTTAGATATTATATTTTGCTTTCATACTTTTTGTTTTTATATCTTTTTAATATAAAATTGTAATAAATTTAAATAGATTCATGGATTTGAAAATAGATTTGAATTACGAACATCCGCACACCAGCTAATTTGTTTATTTTTCAAAACAAGTAAAATCAAATTAAAGATGTTTCAAACACTATCAACTACTCCTTGTTTTGATGTAATTTAATCCATTATATCAATGATACATACATTATTCAGTTCTAGCAAAGGTTATTATTTATGCAATAGAAAAAAAGATTCACCTCATTCACCTAAACTTTTAGAATTTCCACTTATATCAAATGGTTTTGATCAATTAAAATGGTTAAATAATGATTATTATGATAATGAAGATAAAAAAGATTATTCTGATGATTATGATGAAGATTCAGCAAACTATGAAGATTTTTCTAAATCTGCTTATAAAATTAATGAATTATCAACAGGTGCATTAACTGGTGTTCCAGGTGATAGTGAATTTGAAGATAAATCTAATAAAAAAGGTAATAAAAAACGTTTAAGTAAACAAGAAGAAAGAAAATTAAAACGAAAATCAAATACTAAAAAAAGACAAACTAAAAATTCAGTTAAATCACAACAACAATTTGATGATTATAATTCATATGTTTCAAAACCTGATGTTGAATTAAAGATTAAATTATTAAGAAAATTATATAAAGAAGCAAATAAATCTGAATTTGATAGAGTATTGAAATTTTATGATATAACGGTTTATAAAGAAGATTTATTTAATTTAAATGATGATGAATGGTTAAATGATAATAATATTAGTTTTGTTTATGAATATTTATCAAAAATTCAAATTAAACCAACTTTAAAATCAAGAATGAAATATTATAATAAAGATGATGATATAGTTTTATTAATGCCAACATTTTCATTTTTATTAGCTCATCATCCAAATCCAATTGAATTAAAAGATGTTTTACCACCAATTTTAAATTCAAGTTTTGTATTTATGCCTGTTAATGATAATGTTGATTTAGATCAACCTGAAGGTGGTTCACATTGGTCATTAATTTTAGTTGTACCAAAAGATAAAAAAGTTTTCATTTATGATTCAATGTATCTGGCAAATGAATCTGAATCAATTAATTTAATTTCAAAAGTTGAAAAATTATATGGATTTGAATTTGAAATTATAATTGATAAATTCACTCCACAACAAATTAATGGATCTGATTGTGGTATCATTGTTTTAGCTTTAACTTCTTTATTATTAGCTAGAATTTTAAATGTTGATAATAATACTTTGATTGATTTATCAATGAAACATGTTAGTATTAGTGCTATTGATTCAAGATTATTTATTCTAGGTTCAATTGTGAATATGATGAAAGATTGTGGAACTATATAATAGTTTTTTAATTGTATATTATTAAAATTGTGGTTTTATGTTAACTAAATTAAATGTAAGATAGAGTAGAATTCCGACGCCCGTGCACCAACAGGATTTCAATTTATGATTTATCTGCACGGTAGCAGGAGTATCCTAGCTTATAGGTTTCATTCTTACACTTAAAACCCAAATAATGTCCAATCAAGAAGGTCCTCCTTTAAAAATCATTAAGATTGAGAATGGTTTACTCCCAAAATTAAAACAAAATGCAGAAGATATGAAATTCCTCCTCGAAAAATGCACAAAAGATACAGATTCTTTTACTTTAAAATCATCAACAGTTAAAGAAATAATTGAACAATTAATCACTTATGATAGATTGCATGGTGCCCTTTATAAACTCAGTATTACAGCAGCAGGTGAAACAAATAAGGATAAGTCATTGTGTTTAGCCTTCTTACGATCATATTATTCTTTGCCCTGTACACTCTTCTATTTTTGTGAATCCGAAACAAAAGAAGCACATTTACCTTTAATTGAAACTGAAGAAGAAATTACAGGCCCAGACTTTACACCAAGTGTTTCAAATAGTGCTTTTATTAAAGCCTTAAATGTTACTTTTAAATTACAACCTGATGATGAAAATACAATCAATGGTCTTCGTAATTATGATAAAGAACTTAATACATTTAAGAAGAAGTTTTGGACGAAGATTCAAAAGAAGGATTTGGTGCAACTTCGACATGCTGTTGGTTGTTATCCAGAGAAGCCAGAGAAATTTGTTTATGGAAATTTAGATCAGATTCATGAAATGAAGTATAAGAGCGTTGTGGGTTCAAGATTAAAGTTAACTAAAAAGATTTTTGGTTTGTTAGAAGACATCAAGGACAGAACATTACACGTTGAGCTCTTTAATACAGCATTTAATACATTAGGTCACTTCGGTGAAGAGTCCACCCCAGAGATAGTGCTCTACACTGGAGTTGATGACCTTGATGATTTGAGAGGTAAAGCAAATCTAGGTGATCACATTGTACTGACAATAGAGACTAAAAGAGCATCAATTAAGAATCATGGGCTCGATCTAAATAAAGCTGATGTTGGGAAGAAGATATTGAGTCATTCTTTTTCTGCTAAAATACCTGATGCCATTTTGACAGATTTGATGCATATATTCACATATCACTTTGATTATGATGCTACCCTTAATCTCAATCTTAAACAAATAAAAGAAGAAGAGGAACAAAACAAAGAAAAAGATGAAATCAAACAAAATGAAGAAACTAAAGCACAAGAAGAAGATGATGAAGAAAAGCAAACAATTGAAAATATCAAGAGAAAGGTTGAGGTAGTCAAAGAAAACAACTTTAAAAAACATAAAGCTCATCCTATATTATATAATTATGCAATTGTTAATTGTGCTGATAAAGAATACAATTTAAAACATGATGCAATCATGTATTTTCTCTGGAAGAAATCACTAAAAAAATTGTTAGGTGATGATTATGTTGATTCTGATGAAGAAGAAGAAGAAGATGATGAGGATGAAGAAAATGATTTAAATAAAGATAAAAACAAAGATGAGTCATTTAAAAGTTCTACTCAAAATATAAATGATTCTAGAGTTTCATTCACTCCCCCATCATCTGCTGAATCTTCCACGAATGATAAGTCAGGTAACTTTAAGTTCTCGATATTACAAGACACTTATGGTAAACATTTAAATTTGGTTCTTAAAACAAATCTCCAAGGTTGTATTGGATTTCAATTATCAATTCATGATAACCAAATTGACAAAAAATCAGAAGTTGTTTTAAAAATCTTAGATTTTGGTTTTATTAAAACATTTGGTAGTGCTCATAACATTGGTTATCATACTTATAATGAATATAAAGATTATTTTGTTCAAAAATTTAATAATGAAGTTACAATTTTACAAAAAATCAATGATTATAATTTGAAAAATGAGCATGATCAAATTTTTGTTCCCAAATTTTTATATTCTGGTATGATAAATCAACTAATCAAGGGATTCGAGGTTAAAGGTGATTCTATGAGATGGATTTCAGGGCCTGTTATAGTACTCGAATTTTTGAAGGATGCTAGATATCCAAAGACTAAGGAAGAATTTGAATTTGCTGAAAAAGAAATATCTAAATTAGCTAGTATTGGAATTAGACATGATGATATTAGAAAAGAAAATTTATTGTATTTACCAAATTCTAAAACTACCTATATAATAGATTTTCAATATGCTACTTCTGGTTTAAAGTTATCTGAAACAGATGAATTGGCTAGATTTAGAGAACTTACAAAACGATATTATAGTTGATATAGCTTGTTTGGTTTCTATTTGTTTAAAATTTTGATTATTTGCTTGGATATTACTAATTTATTAATTTGTTTTAGTAACTTTATCTTTTTACTTTTTTCTTTTAACTTCTTTTTATTAATTTGTATATCTTTAAATTAACTGAATTAAACGATTAACATGTTGGAATTGGAATTGTTAAAGTTCCGACACCCGTGCACCAAGATCAATTTAAAAAAATTTTGAATTTTGAATTTTTTGAATTTCTTGAATTTGCCTTCCTGGCTTTCTCCTTTTCCTAGAATACAATACTACAAGTCACTCTCAAAGAAGGTCTGATTCAGAATGGGCATCTGTCAACACAAGAGACCTTGATAGATATGAAGGTTCACTTAATGAAAAGATCAGTCTTGAAGGAAATTCACGATCAATGAAATGAACACATTACCCCTTTCAAATGATAAGAGACATTGAAACCTCATATGTTTGTACTAAAGTTTTATTTTCTAGTTCAATGATATGTTTCAAGTTCATATATCATAATATTTGTTGATTTTGAATCCATATTTCCAATTAGACTACTATAGCTATATGATACAATATTGTTTTCCAAATTCCAAATTATTCTTTATTCAAATTCAATTCAATTAACTTCTTTAATAGAAGAACGATTGACTTTCACTGGTAAAATTAAAAAATATCTTGATAGTTCTTTTGAACCTACATCACAAGGCAAACTAGTTAATATTACCATTTTTGAAAGACATAATAACCCAATATTCCTCTTGATTCATTCATATCAATTGGTTATATTAATTGTCCCACTAGATGTAACAATACCTGAATTGGTGGTATTACCAGTATATAAACAATTGATTCTGTTGATTATGCTCCTTTTTTTTTTAATTTTATTTAAAGAATGAATGTTGAATGAATAAATTTGAAACCATTTCTTATCAAAGAATTTTTTGGAGCTTTTTGATGAATAAGGTTAGTAATTGATTTTCTGAACATTTGAAGCTTCTTCTCAAATCAAAATTAACAAGATAGAGGTGAAAACGATGATGGTATGGTATATGGCATTGTGATCTTAGCTAGTACAACCAATCAATGAGATTTATCTTGTTTTCCAAAATGTTTTCATTTAAGAATTGTTAAAAATTAAAATTTGTCTCTATCACTTTGCTCCAGTTATGGATGATAGTTTTAATAAACTAGTATTGAAATTATTACTATTATTTTTTTATTTTCTTTGCTGTATACGATTATTTGCTTATAAATTTAAATACACTAGCTACATAGACGACTAATAATTAATTAATTAAATTAAAACCATAAAAATCAATAATTCATAATTAAATCAAATACAAAAAAATCTATATAAACACAAAAAAAAACTACAAAACCTATAATTTAATTTAATTAATAAAAATAGCAAAATAAACATATATTTTCTGATTTTATATGAAAGTAAAGTAAATTTAAAACGCAAAACTCAAAAAAACATAAAATAATAAAAGTATATTAAACTTGAGAAGGAGAAGAAGATTTACCTGCAGTCGGTGATAAACTCTTTCTAAGCATATTACTTCTATAATCATTAAAATTAAAAGATTTTTTTCTACCAAATAAATGATGTTCATTATTTGTTAACTTTGAAATAGAATGTGGTTGTGGTTGTGGTTGTGGAATTTCATCATCATTTGAAAATGTCTTTGGAGATTTTTCTTTATCAGTTAAATGAATATCTTTATCATGATATAAAGAAAAATGAGGTTTTTCATGATTATGATGATGATGATCATGATGATCTACATGTAATTGATGTATTTTTTGTTTTATATCATGTAAATGAGATTGAGATTGTTGACCACTAATATTATTTGAAAGTTCTGAAGTTGAAGAATTAACAACTGTTGGATTACTTTGATTCAGATTATTATGAATTGATAATTGTCTTTTATATATTTGAGTATCCATTTTATCAAAAGATTTTAATTCTTCTGATTTTCTTCTTTGTAAGTCATCGGAAGGCGAAGATGATGATAATTTATCTGTTGAAGAAGAAACAGTATTTTGAGCTTCTAATTCAGCTGTATAATTCTTTGTAGTTGATTTATCTATATGAATTGGGAAATCATAAGTAGATAAAGGAGTTGTTCTAGCAGGAGGAGGGCAGTTTTGTGAAATAAACGAACAAACATCAGAGTCATCAGCAGATGTTTTGCAGTTTGGATGGATTGGAGTTGGAGCATATAGTTTGTCTGAAGTCATTGTATGTGATTGAATTGAGTATAGTTATATTTAATTTGGTTTAAATATTGTTAATTGTTAAATTATTAAAAAAAGTGGAAAAGAAGTAGTTATAAGGAAGTAAACTACAGCAGGAAATACATGTGAGTTGCTGCCATGTAAATTTTAGCGTGATGAGCTGAGCCAAATCCTTTTTTTACGCTGGA
Source organism: Ambrosiozyma kamigamensis (assembly GCA_030572235.1). Taxonomy (NCBI): domain Eukaryota; kingdom Fungi; phylum Ascomycota; class Pichiomycetes; order Pichiales; family Pichiaceae; genus Ambrosiozyma; species Ambrosiozyma kamigamensis. The sequence goes on from JAJLZM010000291.1 coordinate 34,909, forward strand.
AACACCGTTTTCCCTGGTTATTTTCCCCCTGTTTCCCTTGATAACACAATTACTATGAGCCGAGTCATTGGATATATTTCAATTCTTGTCAATCACTTGACTGGGTTGAAAAACTGTTATAACAGGTATACTTCTGGGGTATTCCGGATATGCCCAGACGACTGACCCTCTTTTAAACTTATTTTAATGTGCATGGGTCATTCTGGAAATTTCCTAATTAAAAGTTAAATCATTATGTTGAATAAGTATTTCTTTTTGTTACATTTGAAAACCAGTATATTTAAGATTGAAAACAGCAACGTTCAAATATAAGGTATTTTTAAGTAATATGATTTTGTTCTGAGATTACCGAGAATTTCTTTTGATAAGGAATAGCCGGATAACATTTTCTCTTAATTGGTAATTTCTAGCTTCCGATATCAAACAATAAAGAAATAGTTAGCTATAACAAAGTCTTGACTCTTAATTAACGTGATATGATCTACATCTATAGCTTGAATTAATTAATTTGAAATTTAAAAAAAAGTTAAAAAAACTGAAAAAGGGGGCAAGTAATTAAGTCAAACCTAAATTTCGAAGTATATCCGCTAAACTTTATAAAATTGATTCAATTGATGATTTAAACTAATATTTAGAGTCATCAAAATCACTCAAATCAGTTTTGAAGCAAAAACAAGTAGATTGATCTACGAAATATCAAGTTTTAACGGTTTAAGGAAAACCCCAGAAATCAGCCGGTCGACCAGCCAATCAGAGAACAGGCTGACACGTGACCATTATTATCAACAACAATTGCAACAAATAAATAAAGATAAAGAATTAACTGTAACAACTCCTATTTCAATCAACTAAATCAAGACCAAATGAAATGACGTATGTTACTTGATATTATACTGCCATTACATTGCAAATTACTAACAAATGATTTACTATTAGAACACCACCATTAGGTTATCAAAGACCACCTTTTCCAGGAATAGTTTGGCCAAAAATTCATGGTGAACAAAATTTTAAATATTTATATAAAGGAAAAGATATTTGGATTTTTACAATATCATGGTCAATTATATTAATGGTTAGTGTTTATGGATGTGCTGGTTTACTTGCAATGTTAAATCATTATAGATCAATTAAATATGATAATAAATTAAAGAAACAAAAACAATTACAAGAACAACAAAGTGAATCTGGAACATCAGAAACAGAAACAGAAACAGAAACAGAAACAGAAACAGCTACAGCAACAGAAGCAACAGAATCTGATTCAAAGAATAATTTATTATCATCAATTTCACCTTATAATAAAGTTTTATTTATTGGATTTATGTATGTGTTTGCAGGTACAGCTCAAGGATTTTTTACAGGTTCATTAATATCATTTTTAATTGCTGCAATATATAATAGTGCTGAATTCAAAATGAATACTTGGATACCTTTAATGTATGGAATTATTATTGTTCTTTATAATGTTATTACTTCTTATTCTTTAACAAGTCCAATTTTATAAATGATTCAATTTTAATATTATTTACTATATATTATATCTATACTATGCCATTTCAATCTTTTGCTACGTACTAAACCAGTGATTTATCTGTATAATTATCTACTTTTATACGTATATTGTGTATTTCTTAAAAAAAAGAGTCGAGTTTTAAGTGAAAATCTGCTCGATGCTGTTTACTAACTGAACAACTAACCAATTCCTTTAACTATCAACTATTTCCATCAAATCCTCTTAATAGTCTTAATGGCCAGATATATTCCTCCATTTGTCAGTGTATATGATGAAAATGTGGGTATATCAGATTTCAAAATTAACAGTTAGATAGATAAAACGTGTTTTGTTTAACAAAGTCTGGCCTTCAATCAAGTTTGCAAGTTATCAACTAAATCACATTAATTCAATCATTTTCTGTTTATCATGGTTTCATATTAATATTACTACACTGATACGGTACTCCATCTTATTATACCTGTTTTATCCGAAGTCATCACCTTGAACTTCACTTGACAAACACCATTTAATTCAATAATTTACAATAATTTCAATAAACCCTACTATTAACTGAATTTGATCAACTTATCAATAATCATCTCCAGACATCACCCTAGATACTACAGGACTATCGCATATGATGGAACTAATGCCCATCACTGTCATCTCCAATTAAGACCCACTTCCTCAGAGAAAAAGTGATACCTAATAATTGTATCAACCATAATCATCGATTCCTTCTTAAAACTTTATACCCTTCAATTACATCTGAAACCTTCACCTGTCAATCATATTCTACCAATCATCAGCCTTGGCTACTCTATGGCATAAAGTACATGCCTTCATGGTTTCAACACTTTCAATTAAGATTCCGTTCATACTTGAAACGTCTTTTCTAATGAATACTTATACTCCACTTTATCCACCTTAATTTATAATTTTTATAATGTTTTATTCAAGTTTAATAAAATTATATATCAAATTTATTGTCACTCATTTAAAACAAATAGTCATTCATTTTAAAATTAGATGAAAACTCAAACTTTTTACACTCCTTTATTAATCTTCTTTTTTATTTATTTTAGCTTTGCTATTCCAATTCCTGAATTTGAAAGTACTGAAAGTTATCCTTCTACAACTACATATCTTTTAACTAAAACTGTTTATGAAACTGATTTAGATGTACATGTTGTTAATTCTACTATCTTAGCTAGTTCAAATTCCATTTCATCTTCAACATCTAGTACATTAACCTACTCTTCCACCAGTACATTATCATCAGCATCCACATCTTTATATTCATCCACTTCATCTACATATTTTACCTCATCTAGCTTATCTACTTCTTCTACCTCTTCTACTTCTTCCACTTTTTCTGCTTCATCGTCTTCATCTGCTACTACTTCATCTTACTTCATATCAACTTCTTCTTCTACTTCAGATTATATTAATGTTTTATCTGAAGAATCTTCATCGGTCTTTGAAACTTCATCATCTTTATACACTACGTCTTCCTCTTCAAAATCAACTTCTTCAAAATCAATTTCATCTTCAACTTATGTTTCTAGTCTACTTCAATTAGTTGGAATCAATGAGTATGGATTTAAACCATCAACTAGTGTTTCATCTCAACCAGCATCAAGCTATATATATTCATCATCATTATCATCATCATCATCATCATCAACAACAATAAGTTCAACTTCTAGAACAACCTCTCAGTCAGATTCTGGCTCATCAATTAATTTATTTGATCCAATCGCAACAGAAGCACCATATTCTTTATTTTCAACTAGCTCAATTGATATTGCAATTGCAACAGGTGTTTCTAATTCTGATGGTACACCATATCAAACGAATAAATTCTTTACAAATTTAATGTTAAATACTCAATCAAATGAAATATTTACTTTTCCTTATTCTTTTTATTATATTAATTCAACTGGATTAGCTATATCTCATAATACTACTTCTAGTTTTGGTGATCTAAACAGTAATGGTGCAGCATCATATTATACAAATGAAGTTCAAATTGGTTCTTTAATTTTTAGTTCAACTTCTTTTTCATCTTCAAATCTTCAAATTAAATTAAGTGAAATGAAATCTATGTCTAGTTTAGTTACATTATCTGATGGTACATCAACTTCAAATTATGTTGATATTCCATTAGTTGAAGGTATGGGGTTTGGTACTGCAATTTATCATGGTAGTTTAATTCCAAGAATTAATTCTAATGTTGGGTTTGATTCTTTAACTCTTGATAATTCAAGTTCTTTACTTTCAAATACTATTAAGTATAAAGTTACTTTATCAAATTCTGTTGATTGGTTAATCTATGTTACTCTTCCTGATACATCAACTGAAGATTTTGAATTATCTCTAGATTCAAATGAAATTGTTGGTAGTTCATCTATAGATGGTTTAATTATTCAATTTGCCGTGTCCTCTGAAACAAAAGATTCATATTATGATGAAGCTGCAGGTTTATATCCTACAAGTTGTGAAGTTGAAGGTTCATACATTGAAGGTTCATCTACAGCTAATTATCAATTTGTTTATACTACTTCAGGTACTTCTAATAGTGGAAATACAATTTTCTTTGCTTTACCACATCAAATTAATTCTTTAACTTCTGATACTACTAGTTCTAATACTGGTATTACACTTTATTCTACAACTAAAGGTAATATTACTGCTTATTTAACTAATTCATTATCATTATCTGCAACTCTTAACTTAGATGTTAGCTTTTTACCATATGCTGAAATTATGACTAATAATTATGATTCATCAAGTTATACATCTGATCAATTATCATTAATTAATGAAGTTGCTCAATATGAATTATCATCAATTAATATTTATAATTTAATGTCTGAACAAACTTCAACTTATACAGCTGGTAAAATTATCGATAAATATGCATATATTTTATTAACAGTTTCTGAAATTTTAAATAATGATACTTTTACAAATACAACATTAACAAACATGAAAGATGCATTTGATTTATTTTTACAAAATAAGCAATATTATCCATTAGTTTATGATAATAAATTTGGTGGTGTTGTTTCATCAGCTGGTATTTCAGGTAGTATGGATGATGATTATGGTTCAACTCATTATAATGATCATCATTTTCATTATGGATATTTTATTCATGCCGCGGCAGTTATTGGTTATGTTGATAAAAAGAATGGTGGTAGTTGGGCAGATGATAATAAAGATTGGATTAACTCATTAATTAGGGATGTTATTAATCCATCTTCAGAAGATACTTATTTCCCAGTTTCTAGAATGTTTAGTTTTTTCCATGGTCATTCTTGGGCAAGTGGATTAACTGAAGCAAGTGATGGATTAAATCAAGAATCAAGTTCTGAAGATTATAATTGTTATTATGGTATGAAATTATGGGGTTCTGTAATTGGTGATAAATCAATGGAATATAGAGGTGATTTAATTCTATCAATTATGAAAGAATCAATTAATAGTTATTATTTATATCAATCTGATAATACAATTGAACCATCAAATTTTATTGCTAATAAAGTTGCAGGTATTTTATTTCAAAATAAAATAGATTATACTACATATTTTGGTACAAATACAGAATATATTCATGGTATTCATATGTTACCAATTACACCTGCTTCTGGTTTTATTAGAGTTTCTAATTTTGTTAAAGAAGAATGGTCAAGTATAATTAGTTCAATTATTGATAGTGTTGATAGTGGTTGGACAAGTATTTTAAGAATTAATCAAGCATTAACTGATCCTAGTTCATCTTATAGTTTTTATTCTTCAAGTGATTGGTCTGATGATTATTTAGATAATGGTCAAAGTAGAACATGGGGATTAGCATTTTCAGCTGCTATTTTAAATGCATCATGATTTAACTACAAGTTCTTTTTCTGTCTTTCATTTTCTTTAAATTTTATTTACTTTACTACGTTTATATATATCTTTTGTATACCCTCATTTATTTATATTGTCTTTTCTAAATCAAACTATTTATTTTTTTCCCATTAAATAAATATAAAGAAAAATGTGTTGATCCGGAATAATGAGGTTCAAAGCGTGCAACACTCAAAAACCCAATATTTTTTACAAAATAATATGGTATGTAAAGCTGAAATTAAAGAAACTCAAAATTAATAGATATAAAAAAAAGAAGAAGCAATAAAACAAAGATATAAGATATGTTTAATATACAATAATAGAAATTAACAAATTAGCGCAAACAAAGTATATGAAAAGGAGTAGGTAAAAGCAAGCAAAAAACAACAACAAAAAAAAGAATAAAAAAATGTATCAAGCGATCAAATGATTCCAATACTAAAAGTAGTAGTGAAATCAAATTAAATGTAGCAAAATGAAGATATAACCAAAGATGGATGAACAGAGAATGAAGTAACCAAAAAGAATAAATAGTAGAACAAAAGAAAAAATAAGCGGCGGAAAGAACACTAACGATTAGCAACAATTGAATTAGAAATGAATGAATATATCAGTTAATTTGAAAGAATTAATAGTTACATGGAGAAGAAGGGGCATCAAAACAATACATTTTAACATCACCATTTTCTAAACCACAAATAAATCTAGAATCACCTAAAGTAACACAAGAAATTGAAGAATTATTACCAACAAAAGTATGCATACATTTACCAGTTTGTAAATCCCAAACTTTAATTGTTTTATCATGAGCACCTGAAATAATTCTAAATGTATCTGCAGCAATTGACCAAACACCTTCAATATGACCAAATTGTGTACGAATACATTTACCAGTTTTTAAATCCCATAATTTAATTGTATTATCTAATGAACAAGATAATAAATGAGTTGGTAAATTAGGTATATCTAAAATTTCATTTTCACCATCTTCTTCATTATTATTATTATTGTTGTTGTTATTATTATTTGATGTAGTATTTGTTGTTGTATCAATTGGTGAATCAGGTAAATTTTCATCTAGATCAGTAACTAAAGTATCTTTAACAGTAAATGGTATAATTGATTGAATTTGACCAATATGACCATTATTTTCAACCCCACCTAAAACTTTTAAACATTTATTAGTTTTTAAATCCCAAATTCTAATTGTTGAATCTTCAGCAGCAGTGAAAAAAGTTTGAGAATCATAATCAATTTTAACTGAAGTAATCCAATTTGTATGACCAGTTAAAGTATAACAAGTTCTAGTTTCAACATGCCAAACTCTAACAGTTTTATCAGCAGAACCAGAAACAATTAATTTATCATGAAAATCAACAGCAGTAACAGCATCTCTATGACCAGGATAACTTGAAATACATTCACCAGTTCTATAATTCCAAACTTTAATTGTACGATCTAAAGAACCAGTAATTAATTTTTGATCATCAAAAACTAAACATTTAACACCTCTAGTATGACCATATAAAGTTCTAATTAAATTACCAGTTTCAACATTCCAAATTTTAATTGTTTTATCATAAGAACCAGTCATTAAAAGTTTATTATTATCATATTGACAACATAAGACACTATCATGATGACCTTGAAAACACTTAATATTATAAATACCTTTTCTCCAATTTCTTTCAACTTGATAACGTTCAGAATAAACAGATTTCCAAGGTCTAACTTTTCTTAAAGATTTTTGAATTTCATTTTCTTTTCTAATTTTTTCACAATCATCTAATTTTGGTGGTAAATTTTTAATTAAATCTTCTTCTTCTTCTTCTTCATCATTATCATCAGATAATTCTTCAATTTTTCTTTTATGTGATTTTTCTTTTTCTTCCCTTCTTAATCTTTTAACAGCCATCAAAGGTAAACCCCAACCACATTGAGGACATTTTCTATCAATATGTTGAGCACACATATATTTCCAAACTCTATCATCATCAGCTAGTTGTTTCCATCTAGTTGAAACTTGAGCAGCATTGCATAAAGATTGACAATCTAAATAACATAAAACTTTTAAAGATAATTCAGAAGGTAAAGTTTCAATGAAATCAATTTTAATTAATTTGGAAACTTCTTGAGAAATCATTGATAATTGAGGAAAACAACATTGAGTTAATAAACCTTGTAATAATAACATTCTATGGAAATTTGGAGCAGCTGAAAATATTGACCAAACATGAGTTAAAGCTTCTTGATCAGATCTTGGTAATTTTTCCAATTGTTTTTGAATTTCATTCATTTTAATTTCATCAACAGATTTATTACTTCTTATATTTGGATTATGTCTATAACAATATTTATGAGTATTATTATTATTATTAGCAGTTGGAGCAGAACCTAAAGTTTTCACCAATAGTTTTCTTTTTTTCTTAGCTAAATCTTTTGAAGAAGAAGGTTGATTAGTTTCTTCAACAGTATGAGAACTTAAAAAGTTAGAAACAATAGAGTCGTTAGAATGAGAACGTGTATGGTTTGTGATTGCTGGAGGAGACGGTTCTTTAATGTTGAAAATTGTGTTGTTATCAGTGTGGTGGTGTGAAAGCTGTTTCAAGTGTGTGTTTTTGGTGTTCATCGATGTAGATAATTTGTTCTTGTCATCCGCCATAAGCTGGTGGAGGGTGTTTGAGTTGTTGCAAGGTTTCTGCAAATCCATGGTAAGAGTGACAAAGACGGGCAAACTAGGGTTTTGTGAAAAAAAGAAGGAAAAGTTGGTTGATATATAGCTGGAAATCAAATAAATTCACTAAAAAATTAAAAAAAGATGCCACAGTTGCAGAGCGTGCGGCGCGCGGCAGCGGTGGAGCGGCGCAGAGGAGTGGCTCACAACTGTTAAACCAGTAGAGCTCTTTCTGGAAGACGACGGGGTCACCAATGACCAGTGACTATAGTACAGGTGGTCACCAGGTCAGTACAGTATCCAGTTCTGCAATGACCACCACAAAAACAGTGGTTTTACGTGTGCAGTTCAGCTAGAAATCCAGCAACTAAAAGTAAAAGAAGCTGCTCTTTTTTTTCAATTTATTTCTTATCTTTATTTTATATTTCAATTAAATTAAACCCGATCGATAACAAGGCCACAAAAAATATAAAAAAAAAGTAAGAAGATAATCAGTTGTATCAACATGATATATCCAATTTGATATGATACCATCTTCTGCCTTGATTGCCATTTATCAGAAAATTTTAACTACATTACAATTTACAATATCGATTTCATGTTCTGTAATGGCTTTTTTTTGTCAATTAATCAAGTATGGAAGTTACTGTAACATTGTAATTGAATATCAGTCAGATTCAGTCGTCAGACAACTATCGTCATTTCTATAACTACGGTTTGTAAATCTACAGAAAAAAAAGAGAGCCCAATTATATTTTTCACATTTTTCATTTTTCATTTGATGATTTACAAGAAGTTCACCGTTACATTACCATAACCTTCTAACCCCTTACAGTTACGTGATGAAGTACGTATATAGAACAAAAGTATCAATCATATCCCTATAACTTCCTTATAATTCATGTCCATTACTCTTCAGATAGGGATTTGAAGGGATTTGAAGCCACACTTTTCAAACTCCAAAAGAGCTGCGTGGGCACGTGATACAACTACCATTATAGCACATGGGCCTATATCACTTTCGCTATATATGTATCAAAATCTCCCATTTCAGCCTAGTCACTCCGCAAGAATAATTTGCGGTTAAGAGACGGTACAGTTAATTAAAAACTAGCTGTTAATCACATTCTTTTATATCATGATTCCAACTCTTTGATTCGTTTAAACCATTTAAGTAGACGTGTTAAATAAAGTAAATGATGACTGAATATATCAAATTTATGATGAATTGTCAGGAATTCAATTTTAACTCTTCAAATTAAGTATTTGCTAGCTAGGGTGTTGATGAACTGGCTTATTTTTTTTTTTTTTTTTTTTTGTATAAGTAACAACATATCCTTTGTTCCTACAGGCTATACAGTATTTCCATAAATCGATCGAATTTGCATGAAGAGAATGGAATTAATGACTTAATTTAATCAATTGAAACGAACTAATTAAACACAGTTATAACTTGTAAGTAGTTAATTCAAAAGCGGGAGCCACTTTCAGTGACTTTCTACCAATTCTCCCACACTTTTTAATTTAATAAAAGGGCTGTTCTATATAAAAGAGCAATTATACTATTTTTATAGCTAGTTATAGATAGACTGAATATGTTAGATGAAGCCTAAATGTTGCTGCATGGAACTTGGTAGAACAACTTATCCACCAAACTCTGAACTCTGTGGAACACACTGTAACTATATAGCCAGTATTCAAGAATGACCAATAATTCATCAGATATTTACAATACGTATACTTAAAACAAGAATAAAATCAATTAAATGTAAACCCGTAAAGTAATATTATATATAAAAAAAATAAAGACCCGTTTAAAACTTTTAAAACAAAAATAGTATAACAACAAAAACAAAAAAATAGATAATTGAAATCAGCAGTAATATAGAACAACAAAATCATTCATGAATTCAAAACGATATTAAAAAAAAAAAGAGAAAGAAAATTAAATGAGTTTATTAAAACAGCCAGAAATAAAAACTCAACTAATTAAAAAATATTAAAAAAAAAAAGACATTAACAATGAAATCAAACTAATAATGTCAAACACTAAAATGAAATCAAATTAGTGTTATATAAAAATTAATTGTATCATAATCACAGCCATGTATGAATCTATCTAAATAAAGATTCATCAAAGAATAAGAAGTAAAAACCAAAAGCATCAAACATTAAATCATAGTTAATATTGATCCAAAGTAAAAAGAAAAGCAAAACACAAACATAAAATTAAAGATATCAAATTAAAATATAAGAACTAAATCATAATAAGAAAGCAATGAATGTAGATAAAACACTGAATATAGTTATACCTAACTTAGATGCCGAACCCTCATAAATTGAAACATTACTGGTATTTGAAGAAGCGGATGAATCTGTAGTTGTACCTGATATAACAGATGTAATAATAGTTGATCCTGAATTTTCTGATACATTAGTATATTCAGCAGTAGCAGTAGTGGCAACTGAAGTACCTGCGGCGGCAGTTTCTTCAGCAGCTGCAACAGAGGATGGTGATGATTCTTCAGGTGAAGCAACAGATTCAGAGGATTCTTCTGATGAAGAGACAGATGATGAAGCTTCTTCTGATGAAGCAGCAGATGATGATGATTCTTCAGAAGATGCTGGTGATGATGATTCTTCAGCTGCAGCAACTGATTCAGAGGATGAAGCTGGAGATGATGAGACTTCTTCAGATGAAGAAGAAGAAGATGATGATTCTTCAGATGAAGCAGCAGATGATGATGATTCTTCAGATGAAGCAGCGGAAACAGCAATTTCTTCAGATGAAGATGTTGAAGATGATTCTTCAGCTGATTCAGATGATGGAGCAGAAGAAGAGGTTGATTCAGATTCAGCGGCAGCAGGAGCGGCAGATGAAGAGCCAACATCAGCTTCAGATGTTGTAGTTGAACATGGAACAGTAACAATAACAGTGGATCCATTAACGACTGATTCAGTAGTAGTATATGATGTGGATAATTCTTCAGATGCAACACTAGTAACAGAAGAACATGATCCACTACAAGCAACAATAACAGTAGTGGCTGAGCCACCACTAGTTAAAACAACAGTAGTATATTCACTTGGAGTGGTAGTAGTGTATTGACTTGAAGCAATAGTAGTAACACCTTTAGCTTGCTCAATTGATTCAGAACCAGACGATGAAGTTGATGAACATTCGGCAGTAACAGTGACAGTCGAACCACTAATAACAGTTTCAGATGTTGTATATGATTTGACTAAGTCTGAAGATGCAACAGTTGATGGACAGGTACTTGAGCAACCAACAGTGACTGTTGTAGTGGAACCTTTAACGACAGTGATAACTGTAGTGTAAGTAGCAGCTGAGGTAGTCGTAGTTTCGAAAGATGGAGTTGTAGTTTCAGCAGCAGCAGAACCAGACGAAGAACATTCTGCAGTGACAGTAACAGTAGTACCATTAACAATTGTTTCGGATGTAGTATAAGTCTTACTTAACTCAGACGAAGCGATAGTGGTTGGACATGTGTTAGTACAAGCAACAGTGACAGTAGTTGTGGTTCCTTCAACAACAGTGACAACAGTAGTATACTCGGAGACTGACTCTGAAGAAGAAGTTGAGCATTCAGCAGTAACAGTGACAGTAGTACCGCTAATAACAGTTTCAGTAGTAGTATAAGTCTTAGATAACTCAGAAGAAGGAATAGTAGTTGGGCAAGTACTAGTACAAGCAACTGTAACAGTGGTAGTTGTTCCTGAAATAACTGTTACAACAGTAGTGTAAATAGAATAAGGTGCGGTAGAGACATCAGTAATTGATGCACTTGAGGTTGATATTATGGAAGATGAGCTTGAACTAGATATAACAGATGAAGATGAGGCACTAGAGGTAATACTGGAAGATGAGGAACCAGTGATAGTAGTGGAAGATGAAGAAGATAAAGAGCTGGTAGAACTGGTTGGAGCAGATGCAGATGAGGAACTGGAGGTACTTGAAATAGACACATTTGATGATGCAAGAGAAGAAGATGAACTAGATGTGGTAGTTGATGATGTCGATGAGATATCTGATGTTACTGAGCTATATAATGAGCTGGATGAAGGAACAACAGAAGGAGTTGAATTGATCGCACTAGATGACGTAGAACAATCACCGTAGAATGAACAAGATCCTGCTGAATCACC
>JAJLZM010000292.1:0-46969 GCA_030572235.1 Ambrosiozyma kamigamensis
TTTCATATTAATTCTTCTAATAGTTGGATTATTTTTCTTTTTATTATTAATTGAAATTGAATTTTGTAAATCATTATTATTTAATAATTGTTTCTTATCTGATTTAATAAATGATTGAATATATAAATTATTAGATTTATTATATTCAAATCTTAATTTCCATAATTCATTTGAATTATAATGATTTAATGAATCAATTGATTTATTTATAATTCTATAATCTAATATTAATTGATTATCAAGACTAATTAATTTATCATCAATTAATTTTTTTAATTTTAATGAATCATTAAGTGTATGAATAATTGGATTATTTAATTTTATATAATAATTTGATAATTTAATATTAATTTTTTGTTTTATATTAGTTTCAATATATTTAATATTTGAATTTAAATTTAATAAATCATTTAAATTATTTAATTCATTATTATTATTTAAAATTAAACAATTTAAATTATTTAATTTACCAGATTTAATTGAAATACACCAAGATTTTAAAATCATTGAATTAATTGAACAATTAGAAACATTTAAATAAAAAAGTGATTTAATATTTGAAATTAAATGATAAATTGATTTAATTGAAATACCAGATAAATTTAAAATTGAAATTGAATTATTATTAATTGAATTTAAATTATTTAATAAATCATTAAATAAAACATTTGAATAAAAAGTTTCAAATCTATGTTTTCTTGTAATTGAATTTATACCAATAAATGCATCTCTATTTGAATTTCTATATTTACTAGTATGAATATTAGATATTGTTATAAAATGAGTATTAAAATTGTTAATATTATTAAAACTTAATTGAAATTTTTTAAATACATCAATTGAATCATTTTCAAGTAATAATATTTGATTCCAAACAGGACACCATATTTGCCAATTATGATCAGTTACTATTAAATGATTTGTAGTTATTGAATGTGCATTTTTAGCTAAAACTGTGGCACAAATGGATTTCAAAGATTTTAAAGATTTCAATTTCCCAACTTTCTTCTTCTTCTTCTTGATATTAGGTATTGATGGTTCAATGGTATCAAATGTTAAAGGTATAATATAAGTTTTATCTATAAATTGATTTGAAGAACCTATTTTATTATCTGTATTGAAGTCTCTATCAAAGTAATTTGAATTGTTTTTGTTGGAAGTATCATTATTGTCTTTCTTGACTGTGAACCTGTAACTGGACCGTTTTCTGCTGTTACCGTCTTTCCAGAAGCTCTTTCTCTTTCTGTAGTCCATAGTAATAGTGGTGTTTACTAGTTAAACTGTGTTTTTTTGTGGTTTTCTAAGAGCGTAAAAAAAACGATTTCATTTAACGGCCAATACTGATTTGTTAGCAGAAACAGTGCAAAACACCTTCTTCTCTCTCTCCAACAGCACCAACTACAGGATGGCATTGTCTCCAGAACTACAGAAGCTGGTGGTTCCAGGTGGTTCCCACAAAACTTGGGCAAAAACTTTCTATTGTACCCCTCAATACTACTTCCAACCAACTAATATTGATGAAATCAAATTGATTATTAATGAAGCTAGAAAACAGAGAAAATCAATCATGACTGTTGGTTCTGGTCATTCTCCTTCTGATATGACAATGACTAAGGATTGGTTAGTTAATTTGGATAAATTTAATAAAGTTTTAAAAGAAGTTAAATCTGATGATGGGAAATATACTGATGTTACCGTTGAAGCAGGTATTAGAATTCATCAATTAAATGATTATTTATATGATAAAGGACTTGCCATTCAAAATTTAGGTTCTATTTCTGAACAATCAATTGCTGGTTTAATTTCAACTGGTACTCATGGTTCTTCTCAATATCATGGTTTAGTTTCTCAACAATTAGTTGATATTGGTTTAGTTGATGGATTAGGTCAATTACAAAATTGTTCTCAAACTGAAAATCCAAATTTATTTAGAGCTGCTTTATTATCTTTAGGTAAAATTGGTTTAATTACTTATGTTACAATTAGAACTGTTCCAAGATATCAAATTAAATCAAGACAAGAAGTTATTACTTTTGATACTTTATTAGATCAATTTGAAACTATCTGGACTTCTGATGAATTCATTAGAGTTTGGTGGTTCCCATATACTAAAAGATGTATTTTATGGAGAGCTTCTAAATCTGAAGAACCAATTTTTAAACCAAGAGAATCTTGGTATGGTACAACAATTGGTAGATTTTTTTATCAATCTTTATTATGGGTTTCTGTTCATTTATTTCCAAGATTAACTCCTTATGTTGAAAGATTTGTTTTTTCAAGACAATATGGTTTAACTGAAACTTATTTAGGTGGTGATACTGCAGTTCAAGAATCTGTTGAAGGTTTAAATATGGATTGTTTATTTTCTCAATTTGTTGATGAATGGGCTGCTCCATTAACTAATGGTCCTGAAATTTTAAGATCTTTAAATAAATCAATTGAAGAAGCTGCAATTACAGGTGATTATTATGTTCATTCTCCAGTTGAAGTTAGATGTTCAAATACTACTTTTTCAAATTCAATTGAACCACAAGATTTATCAAATAGAGAATTAGTTTCTCCAGGTCCAATCTTTGGTAATCAAGTTAAACCATTTTTAGATAATACACCAAAATTAAATTGGGTTCCACAAGATAAAATTACAAATAATCAATTAACTGTTTATATTAATGCAACTATGTATAGACCTTTCTATACTTCTGTTCCAATTGAAAAATGGTTTACTGTTTTTGAACAAACATTAGATGCAGCTGGTGGAAAGCCACATTGGGCTAAGAATTTTATTGGATCTGATAAACCAATTGAAGGAGTTAAAAGAGGTGATGGTGATATGATTGGTTTTTCAACTGCAATGGAAAGATGGTTTGGTGAAGATTTGGAATCTTATAGAAAAGTTAGAAAAGAAGTTGATCCTGATGGAGTGTTTTTAAGTGGTATTGAATGGATCAAACGTAATGGTATTGTTGAACCAGAAGAAATTGAAAGAGTTTTAGAATGGAGATCACAAATTGATGAAGAAGATGATGAATCTAGTATTGTTAAATGATTAACAACATTAATATTATTTTAATAATTTTGTTTTTTCTTTCATTGTCTTTTACCTTTTATTTTTCTTTATTCTTAATAACTTTTTTCTAATTTTTTCTCATAATTTTTTCTTAGTTTTTTGTTGAAATTGATTTTATTTACCTACCTTAATAATGATTTAAAATATTCTTTATAAAACGATTGATTAATCATTAATTAATTAATTTTTGAAGATAGATCGACGCGTCACGTTAATTTCAAGTCGATCGACGCTGTTTGTTTACAAAATTGTTTTTCTTAAATAACTTGAAAATAACCAAAAAAACCCTACTATTTAACACTATTTAAAGACCACCCAAATCTGATGTTTAATGCTAAGTCAACTGCCAGGTCGCCGTTCTCTTCTCTGGGTAAGTCAACTAAATCTGAAAAACAATCAAATCTTTCCAATTTCCTATCTGTTTCAAAACCATCAACAACAACTAAAACCTCTTTAAAAAGATCATCAAGTAGTTCAAATACATTATTTAATTCATTGAATAAGAAATCAAATGATTTACAATTAGGAAAAGCAGTGATAGTAGATCAACAAGAAGATATTCAAATTAATAATAAAAATAATAAACTCTTGATTACAAATAAAGTTTCATTTGCTGATAATGCTGATATTGAAATACTTGAAGATAAATCAACTAAAGCTTTAAATTTTAAACATTCAAAACCAATCCAAAGTTCAAAATCATTTGATTCTTCATTAGCTTCATCTTTACATAGATCTACATCAATTAAACTAAGTTCTTCTAATTCATCATTAAAATCAATAACATCAAATAAAATAAAATCAAATGATCATAATAATAAAAGAAAATCATTACTGCAACTATCTACACCTGCTTCAAAACAACGTAAATTACCATGGTTAAAACAATCACAGAAAAAAATTAATAAAGGTAAAAATACAATTACAAATCCAAGACTTCAAAAATCAAATGTTGTTTCATTTTTTGGTAATAATAATAATCTGGATAATAATAATTCATCATTGTCAGAAGAACAATTAAAAGTTGTTCAATGTGTTATAAATGATAGAAAAAATGTGTTTTATACAGGTTCTGCTGGTACAGGTAAATCATATTTATTAAAAACTTTAATTAAAAGATTACAATTAAGATTTGGTAAATCATCAGTTGCAATTTGTGCATCAACAGGTTTAGCTGCAACAAATATTGAAGGTATAACAATTAATAGATTTGCTGGATTTGGTTTAGGTAAAGATCATATTAATTCATTAATTGATAAAGTTAAAAGAACAAGATCAGCAGTTCAAAGATGGAGAGAAACTAAAGTTTTAATAATGGATGAAATTTCAATGATTGATTCTGAAATTTTTGATAAATTAAATAAAATTGCAAAAGAAATTAGAATGTCAACAAAACCATTTGGTGGAATTCAATTAGTTTTAACTGGTGATTTTTATCAATTACCACCAGTTTCATTAAATAAATCAAAAGGTATTGAATTTTGTTTTAATTCTAAATCATGGAATGAATGTATTAATAATACATTTTTATTAACAAAAGTTTTTAGACAAATTGGTGATACTAAATTAATTGATATGTTAAATTCTTTAAGAATTGGTAAATTATCAAATGAAATGAAAATTGAATTTAAAAAATTACAAAGACCATTAATTTATGAAGATGGAATTTTACCAACAGAATTATATCCAACTAGAATGGAAGTTGAACAAGCTAATAATCAAAGATTAAATAGTTTAAATACAAGAGAAGTTATATTTTATTCTAGAGATAAAGTAATGTCAAAATCTGATGATCAAGTAGAAATTGATCAAGGTCCAATTTCAACAATGGATTCACAAAAATTAGATTCATTAATGTGTGTTAAAGTATTAAAATTAAAAGAAGGAGCTCAAGTAATGAATATTAAAAATGATTTGGACGATGAATATATTGTTAATGGTACAGTTGGTAAAATATTATGTTTTTTACCATTAATTGTTTGGGATTATTTTAAAGCACATGTTAAAGAAGCTGTATATTTAGAATATGAAGAATTTTTAGTTCAAGTTTCTAAATTTATTGGATTAGAAGATAGAAAAGAACAAGAAGTATTATTAAATGAATTTATGAGTGTTAATCAAGAATTAGCTAATATATCAATTTTCCCAAGTTTAGTTAGTTTAGCTAAAAATGTTAATAACAATAATAATCAATTATTTCCATTAGTTAAATATACAATTAATTCACCTGAGAAATATAGATTAAAATATCTTCAACCAGTTTCATTTAAACCAGATTCACATAATGATTTAACAAGAGAACAATTACCAATAATTCTATCCTGGGCATTATCGATCCATAAATCACAGGGACAAACACTAAACCGTGTGAAAGTTGACTTAACTAGAGTGTTTGAGAAGGGTCAAATCTATGTTGCCTTGAGTAGATGTGTCAGTGCTGATAACTTGGAAATCGTCAACTTTGATGAACGAAAGATTCAAGTTCATCAACAAGTTGAACAATTTTATAAATCTTTACAACGCGTGTAAAATTTATACCTTTTTTATACCTTTTTTATACCCTTATTTATCTTATTTATCTTAGTTGTTCGTATGTGGATACTGGAATTCAAGCAGGATGCTGAGCTGGAAAATACTACATCAACTCATCATCTTTTAAAGCTGGAAAAAACATATTGTTTTGGTAGAGCAAGTGGCGATTTCCAAACAAATTATAAAAAGATATCTTCTAAACAATTTACATTCACTGTTAATAAACAAAACCAATTGATAGTTGAAAGAGTAGGAAAGGCAAGGTTTAATATCAATGGAAATCATGATCCTTTTCCAACTGTTAAAAATGAAGATGGTTCAATTGGTTATATTTCTGTTACTTATAATCATTTAGATGTTAAAAACAAATTGATTTTTCATCATATTATTAATAAGAATAATAATTTACCTCCAAAACATGGATTCACTATATATTGGAAAGATTTAGTTGTTAGACCTACTAAAGATACATCCATAGAATTAAAACATAATATTATTAAAGCTGGTGGCAAAATTGAAATTTCAAATTATAGTTCTTTAACACATTATTGTCCTGATAAATCAGAATTAATGCAAACATTAGATATGGCTATATCTGAAAATAAGAATCTTAAGATCATAACAGAGAAATATTTGCAAGATACTTTCAGTGATTTAAAACAACTTGAAGATAATTATTTAAACAATTTAATAGATCCTCCAAAAATTGAATTATATGTTCTTAAAGGTTCAATTGAATTACCTTCTGAAATTTCAAATCTAGTTTTAAAAGAAACTACAATAAATGATTTACCAAAGTTATCTGAAAATGATATATTTTATTATTTTACTTTAAGTACTCAAATTCCAAATAATATTAAAGCTAGTATATTAACTCCTCTATCTAATACAAATTCAATCTTTAAAAATATTAAAGATTTTGATATTAATTATATCAATTCAACAAATAATTCAATTCCTTCTCAAACTATGTCTCAAATGCCTGCTCCTTCTCAAGATTTATCTCAAATGCCTCCTCCATCACAAACATTTACTCAAAGAAGAAGAAAAAGAACTAGACAACAAGCTATACAAGATTCATATGCAACTTTTAGTAGTGATGAAGAATTAGATGAAGAAATTAATAATAAATCTACAGAATTACCTGCTATAAAGAAAACTAAATTAACAAATGATTCACCAGAACTTTCTAAAATAAATATTGAAAAATCAACAAGTAAATTACAATTAAGTCAAGCTGAAAAGCACACTGAAGTTATAATAGAACAAAGTGAACCAAAACCAATTATTGAAGATTCAATCAAAGCACGTCCAAATCCAACATATATACAAATTGATCTTGATGATGAAGATAATGATATAATTGAACAATCATTTACTACTGCAGGTTATGAAATGGATACTAAACCTGATGTGAAAATTAAAAAAGGTGTAATTAATGAACAATTAAAAGAAGCATTTATGAAAGCTAAATCAATTAAAATTCAAAATGATGAACAAGATAAATTAAATCAATCAATGATTGATAATACAGTAATTAAAATTTCAAAATTAAAAGTTGATATGAATAACTCTTTTACTCCAAAATCTTTATATAAAAAACATGCATCTATTTCATCATTTAATGTTAAACCTGATTGGATTAATAGAGTTAATTATTCTAGATTTAAAAATACAAATAATCAACAAAATATTGTTACTTGTTCGTTTGTCACTGGTATTGGTCTTGTTAAAGCAAATGAATATAAATCAAATAAAAATGCTGATCTTGATACCGATGAAATGAGAGATATTTTAAATTATGATGAACCAAATTATGATCTAGAAGCTGAATTTGAAACTACAACTAGAAAAAGAGGTAAACCTGGTGCTAATTCTACACAAAGACGTTCAGTTAGAAGTCAAAGACCAAAACAATCTTCTCTGTTTGTAGGTGATGATGATGATGATGATGAAGATATAGAAGAAAGTTATCAAGAACCTGCTTCTAAAAGACGTGCTAGTCAAGGAGGATTTAGAAGAGGACCTAGAGCTGGTACACAAAGATTGAAACCTATAAGTGATGATGATGATGATGTAGATGAAGATATGCCTGTCTTTAGATCTAGAAGAAGTAGATGATTCAATTATTCTCTAATTTTTTTAATGTTTTACGTTGTTTAATTTATTTTAAGTAATTACTTTGTATTTTTTTATTTAGTGAAATTAAATCGATTAATTATTTTAAACTAAAAGATAATGATAAAATAGTAATAGTACACATGTAAAAAAGGAAATTATTTAGTTTATCCATTTTCATCTTTTTCTTTGATTTTTCCATTTAAAGACAACCTTACCATTTTTACCTTGAATCTTCTTCTTTTCTCCTCTTTTCATTAAATGTTTCTGTAATTCAACTTTAGATTGTAATGATTTTAATTTTGATTCTCTTTCAATTCTTTGTTGAAGGACTTTTAAAGATTTAAGTTTTTTATTATCTTGTTTTAATTTATGTAAAGTTAATTCACTTTCCACTATCACTGGTTTATCAGTTATTATTTCTTGTTCTAAATCTTTTCCAGATAATTGAGATATTCTTAATCTATTTTCTCTTTTATTTAATAATGATTCATGTGTATCAAAAAATTTAGCTGGATCAAATTCATCCATTTCTTCATATGAATTAACAAAAACTGTATCATTACCATTACTTCCTAACATATTTATATTTTTAAAATCTTTTTCAATTTTTTTAGCTTCTTTTTGTCTAGCTGTAGTTAAATAATTTGAATCTTGAGTTTTTAATAATAAAACTTCATCATTACTTAATGATTCATTACCTCTATCAGCAATCAAAATTCCTCTTTTATCTGTCTTTTTCTTTGTCATTGCATGATAATATTCATCTTCATTATGTTTCTTTGCCTTTGATTTAAGAATCTTTAATTGTGCTTGTTTTTTATGGTAGTTTTCAGCTCTTAATTTATAATCTTTCTTCTTCTCTAAAAGACCCAGTCTTTTTCTATCTTGAGGCTGAGATCTCTCTCTATGCTGCTTCTTTTGAATATTATGAACTAGCTTTGCCATTTTCAGTTATTTAAAATTGACTTATCTATGTGATACAAAAAACATTAAATTTAAGTAATAGAAATAAAAAAAAAAATAAAAATAAAAAAAATTTAAAGAAAAGCCGCAGAGCCTGTGATTCCGAGAATACCCGGATGAAAATTACAACTCCGGAAATATCCAGATATTCTTAAATCATTTCATTCATACTATGTTTTCTCTAAGTTTTCTCTAAAATCACATATATATTTCACTAACTACTTAATACAGATTACAAAAATAAATTTCCAAACAAAGTCTAAGCAAAAGTAACTTTCCAGAACTTCAAACATGAGTCTGAACCAACACTAACAATTTCATTAGAATCTAACCAAGCAGCACCAGTAACACCTTCTTTATGGACATTTAATGCTTTTATATTTCTCACAGGTTTAACAACAGAATAAACAATTAAATTAGTATCTAGTGAACTACTAACAATATGATCATTATCTTGATTCCAAGAAATTGATGTGATTTTAGAAGTATGGAAAGCCCATCTGGATGTAACAATTGAAAATTCATTTATATCATAACAAACAATCTTACCACTAACATCACCAGCAGCTAAATACTTTTCGTTTGGTGACACTTTCAAAGATGATAATTTAGCTCTTTGTTTCAAAGTTTTATCAATTGGAGATAATGATGAAGCATCATAGAATTTTATATCAAATGTAACTGAATTTGCAACAATTATATATTTTGATGTAATAGTAACAGCACTAGGACTAAAACCAAGTTTAATAGATTTTAAAAGTTCTCCATTTGGACTATATAAAGATAATTCTTCTTCTGTTATAACGGCAACTTTATCTTGGAAACTTGAAATGGAAATTGGTTGTTTTTCAAGTGATTTTAAATCACTAATTTCTATTCCTTGAACTTTTTTCAATGTATCATCCCATGCAGCAGTAATAAATTCATCATTAACCGATTCAATTCCAACAATTAAATTTGAATGAGGAGATCCTTTGATTAATTTTGCTTCTTTAGTTTGTAAATCCCAATTAAGAATATTACCATCATAACTACCTGTTAATAAAGCTTTAGAAATTGGATCAAATGATAAAGCAGTGATTGATTTTTGATGACCATAAATAACTTTAATTGGTTCTTCAGATGATTCATCGAAATAGTATAAAAATCCTGATAAAGTTAAACCAATAACATAATCTTTGGATTTAACAACACCTAATATATGATTTTCCACTTTCTTTTCTAGAGTCCAAGTTTTTAAAGTTTCACCTTCAATATTAGTTAATTTAATTGTTGAATCTGCAGATGAAGTAACAAAACTCTTATCATCAAACCAATCCACACTGAAGATACCACCTTCATGAACATTTTCAAACTTTTTAATAAATTCACCAGTTTTACCATCGTATAAAACAACAACTCTATCAGCGCCAACACTAACAATATAAGTACCATCTTTTGAAAATTTAACATCTCTAACAAAATTATTATGTTGACCTCTAATACTTTGATTAAATTTAAATGGAGGACCTTGTAAGAAAACTAAACCAGCATCATCTGAAACAGTAGCTGCTCTATAAGGTCTAACAGGTCTAATTGAAACAGCATTAATTGGAGCTGTATGACCTGAAATTTCACCAACTGTATTACCAGAATCATAAGTAAAGCAATGACCATAACGTTCTTTTCCATCACCAACAGCAATAATTCTATTTGAGTCAGCATCCCAAGCAATATCATTAATTCTACCATTAATAATTTGATATTCACCTTTTAAGATTAAATCTTCAGATTGTGTATCCCAAACTTTAACAGCACCACTTTCATCACCAGATGCAATATAGAAACCAGATGGTGAGAATTTGGCAACAGTAGTGTTAAAATTATGTTGAGTATATTGAATTGTTTCAGAAGGATTTGAAACTGATCTTATAAAGATTGATTTTCCAGATGGATAAACGATTCTATCTGATTTTAAATCATAAGATAAATGAACAGATTTTGCTCTCTGTGTTGATGGATTGGCAGCAATTGTTTGGGTTCTTTCAATCTTTGACATTGTTTTATGTTTTATATTTAAAGAGTGAAATTGTTCAAAAGAAGAGCAATGGAATTGAAGAGTAAACAGTAGTTGAAATATACGTACTCTTTTGTAACATGGCTCAGATTGTGCAGTGCACGACGTTTTGCTATTTCTAGCAGAAATACCTTTAATTTACCAAAAAAACAGGTTAACATAAATCATAATATCATATAAATCATATAGAATAGATAGAAAATAATAAGCAAAAACAAAAATAAAACAAAATACTAAATTAAATTAAAGTAAATCATCAATATCAAGAATTTCTTCATTTTCATCAAAAACATCTTTTTGTTTCTTTCTAGTACCAGCTTTTTTAACTTCAATCTTACTAATTTCAAGTTTCTCTTTTAATTCATTCAGAAGTTTTGAAACAGATTCATCATTATCAATAATTGAATGATCATATAATTTTGGAATAAAATCTTGAGTCATTGTTTCTTCAATAACTTTTTTTAAAAATTCATTGGCTTCTGAATTATTTGATTGATTTTCAGGTAATCCAATTAAATCAAATAAATTATCGTTTGTATCTTTAGCTAAATGTTGTAAAAATAATGCATAAAAATTTCTAATGATAGATTGGAAAACATGAAGTTTTGGTGATGTTAAATTTAATAGTTGTCTCGTAACTTTATTTAAACTCTTTCTTGAACCTTCTTCAATTAAACCTTTTTGAATTCCTGGAGTTGAAATTGGTTGAAAACGATTTAATTCAACAAATTTATCTTCATTTATTATATCATCTTCAATACCATTTAATTTATCTAAATCCATTGAAAGAATATATTTTTCCATTTTATCTAACATATCTTGATCAGGATAATTATCATTCTCTTTAGGATCATCATTTTTAGCAATTGCTTTAAGATTTTCAGTTGTATTAACAAGTTTTTCATCTTCAACATATGGTAGTCTAA
The DNA here is from genome assembly GCA_030572235.1 of Ambrosiozyma kamigamensis. Taxonomy (NCBI): domain Eukaryota; kingdom Fungi; phylum Ascomycota; class Pichiomycetes; order Pichiales; family Pichiaceae; genus Ambrosiozyma; species Ambrosiozyma kamigamensis. The sequence goes on from JAJLZM010000292.1 coordinate 11,666, forward strand.
CTAATGTAAATCCATAATAATCTCTATTTTCAGGACTTCCATTTTCCATTTCATCAAGAGATCTTTTTTTATCACTAACTAATTCATTATCAGAAGATATATTTTTTGTTTCATCAGTTAAGATAATTGAAGGAATTAAAGCAGCCGTGAAAACTTCTCTTTGAGTCTTTAACACCACTCTACAAATAGCAACTAGACCTTGTTTTAACAACGATTGGCATAGAAAATGGAAAACAACCATATCACTAAGACTATGATCTTGTTGTGGTAAGATAATTGATGTTTCATTACTATAATACCATGGTGGAATAGTAGATTTCTTAACAAATTTTAAAATATCAATACCTTGATAAACAGGAAGTTTTAATTGTTCATCAACTGCAGGATTAACTAATATAGGTGTACTACCATAACTAAAATGATCTTCAAGATCATTTTCATTTTGAATATTATGAATTTTAGCTCTATCTTCTTCAGTACTATCAGTTTTAATAATTGTATCATCAACAGTATAAAATTTTTCTGTAGAACGTGTTAAATTGAATAATTTATATTTTGGTTTTTTATCAGATTGATATTCATCAGATTCATCAGTTATAAGTTTAACACCAATTTCTTTAGTAAGAGTAACATTTTCTTTTTTAGTTAATGGATAACCTTCAGCATTAAATGATATACTAGTTAAATCATATGATTGTTTATAATCTGGTCTTAAATCATTTACAGGACCACCATGATAATTCAATTCAGCTAAACAATTTTGAATTTCTAAACTATTTAAATGAGATCCAATTCTAATTTCACCTTTAAAATTAGCCATTGGATTAACCATTTTAACAGGATTTGTTCTCCAATCAAATAATTCATTATTTGCAATTACATGATTAATTATATATGAATTACTTACTTTACCAGGTAAATTTTGTAATTTTTTAATAAATTCAGTTGAAGTTTTTAAATTTTCTTTAAATATTTCATCATCAAATTGACCATTATTAATATAGATAATACCTATTGGACATTGATAAGTTGTTGCAAAAGTAATTATCATATCATCAAGATCTTCCCAACTACATTTTGATCTAAAATCAGTAAATAAAGTCATATTATAAGTTTCTTTTCTCTTTGGAATTTCAGTTTTTGGATTTATAGGATTGAAACCTTGAAGTTCATGAAACGTTAAAGCAATAACTCTTGGTACATCAGCTTCATCATGATAATCACAATCTTGATCTCTAATTTGAATCCAATTATTTTTGAAATGAATAGCTTGTCCCCAATCAAATTGTCTTGGAGGATGAACAACAGAATTTGCCCAATTTGGAGTACCTTCTTCATTGGCTTCTTCATATTGAGAATTCCCTGTCTTATTGTCATGAAAAGTAGAAACACCAATTAATTCTCTTTTCTTTCCAGAAATGATCTTTTCTGCAATGATATTTAAAGCATACGCAGTTGCTTCTGCAATTGGGGTATAAGTTTCACCTGTTTCTTCGTTGTGATACACTTCTCCCATTGAGGTGGAGAGATCAAAGAGCAGTACTGTGTTGTTCTTCGACATATTGGTGTTTAAACAAGGAAAAAGAAGTGATATTTAAAGAGGCAAAAAAGTAAACGCGTTTTTTGTAAATAAAAACAACGAAGGCAAATAACTGTTATTACTGTTATTACTGTTATTACCACTACAATGATTAGAACAAATGTGGTCAAGTCAATGGTGTTCAAGAGACAGTTCAGAACTCTACTAAGTCTTAATCAAATCCCTTTGAACTCACAACAAGTTGAAGAGTTGAAATTTAAACAAGAATTGAAAAAACATCAAAGATCTAAAAATATTACAACTTTCTTGATATCTTCATTTTTAGGTTTAACTACAACTGGTATTATATTGTACTTATGGCAACCATGGAATCCATATTCAGCTGAAATTTCAAAAGATTTAAGAAAAGGTTTATGGGCTGAATCATCAAAAGAAGATAATGATTATTTAAAAGCTTTAAAACATTATCAATTAGCTTTAAAAACTTGTACTGAACAAGGTATTTCTCAAACTGATCCAAAGTATACTGGTATTGTATTAAAAATAATTGAAATGTATGAAAAATTAGGTGATGTTAAAAATGAAAGAGAAACTTGTTTAAGATTAGGTAACCTTTTATTTAGTAAATTAGTTAATGATGAAATACCTGATAGTGAAGATAATGATAATTTATATGATAAAACAATTCAAAGAGATTTAGTTGTTACAACAAGATATGTTACATTATCTAAAGATGAAAAAATGGAAAATCTATTAAAAGAATTGTTTGAAAGAATAATATTTACTGAACAAAGAATAAATAAGAAATGGTCATTTTTAAAAGAATTAAAACCTGAAAAATTAGATATAGAACATATAATAGATATCAATGAAGATTCTACTGGTAAAAAAGAATTCATTAAATCAAAATTAGATCCAAAAGCATTTGAATTTATGAATACATTTTTATCAAAACCAAATTGGCCAATTTTTTTAGATGAATTCATTTCAATTAGAGATTTATATTCAACTTTATCAATGATTCAAACTCCACCAAATAAAATTGATTTAATAATTAAATTAATGGAATCTAATTTATTATGGATGACAATATCTGATCATAACCCAATTTTCATTGGAACAATATTAACTAATTTAGCTTCAGCATATTATTTAAAAGCAGAAAATGGTAAATTTGTAATTGATAAAATAAATAAAGCATTACCAAAATTAGTTGATGATGAACAAAAATATTCAATGAGTAAAATGCTATTAGATTATCAATTAAAAGAATATAATGAATCAATTAATAAATCTGAATTAATTTATAAGAAATTAATTGAAAAATATGATTCACCTAAATATAAAGATGATTTTAATATGCAATCATGTATTGGTTTATCATTATATTCTTTAGGTGTTATTAAACTTCATCAAAATAAATTTAATGAATCTTTAAATTGGTTTAATAAAGCCAAAGAAAAAGCTACAGATGAAGGTAATTTACAATTAGTATTGAAGATTGATAATGAAATTGAAACATTGAATTTTGAAAAGAATAAGAAGTTTAGTGATTCTAATGTTTAATTAAGTTATTTATTTATTATTTATTCCGTTTAGTTCTTCTTGTGTATAGTATTAATTATATTATTCTTTCAATTACAATATCCATATCATTTATTACAGTAAAATTATTAAATGTGATTTATCATTTTTTTGACAATTATATATAACAACAGAAAAGTCAGTTTAGAAGAATGGAAACTAAATTAAGCAAAAATAAACATTAATTATATATGCAAACTAAACTTAAGAAGAAGTCATAACTTGCCAAACTCTAATCAAGTTATCAGTGTAACCAGAGAATAAGTTTTGACCATCAGCAGACCAAGCTAATGAAATACATTCTGGTGTCTTACCTTCAGCAACTTCTGGTTTTAATTCATCCTTTAATTTTCTTTCTTGTAAGTTATAGATTTTAATAGATGATGAAGTAGCAGCACATAACCAATATCTGTTTGGTGAGAAAGCTAAAGCATTGATTTCATCACCAGCAGTTAAAGAGTATAAGATTTCTTTTGAAGCTAAGTTCCATAAGATAATAGAACCATCTTTACCACCAGAAGCACATAATGATCCATCTGGGGAAATTGTGATAGATGAAATGTAACCATTGTGACCAACGAAATCAGCAACTAATTGTTTTTCAGATAAATCCCAAATCTAAATTAAAATAAAATGTTAGTTAGTAAATTTTGTTTAATGAAACAATTAATAAATCTTAATTAAATGGAATTTGTATTCATCAGAGATCTTGGTGATATATTGTTATGTCTCATTCAGAAGCAGAGCTCCCGTCTGAAGTAGCAAATATGTTGTTCATCATTTGAATAATTTAAATTGTAAATTTTTTTAATTGAATTCCATTTAATTAACAAAATTGTGATAATAATAATATTAAAAACATACCTTGACTAATTTATCCCAACCAGCAGATAAAACAATGGCGTTGTTTGATGGAGAACATCTGACAGCAGAAACCCAGTCAGAATGAGAAGTAAATGTTTCAATACATTCACCAATGGTGTTCCATAATTTAACAGTCTTATCTCTTGAAGCAGAAACAATTTGTCTAACATTGGAAGAGAATGAAACAGATAAAACATCTGAAGTATGACCAACAAATCTTTTAGCACATTCACCAGTTTCTAATTTCCATAATCTTAAAGTTTTATCCCATGAAGCAGATAAAGCATAAGCACCATCTGGAGTTAAAGCAACATCAGAAACAATATGAGAGTGACCTCTTAAAGCTCTTTTAGCAACACCATAGTTGTCTTCATCTCTGGTTAATTGCCATGCAATAACAGTTTTATCTCTTGAACCTGATAATAATAAATCTGGGTTTGAAGCAGTGGTGGATAAGGATGTAACCCAACCGTTGTGACCTATAATAATAAGAATAATAAACAGTTAGTATTAGATCTTTAGAAAAAGTAATTACAAATTTAATAATAAAGAATCATTTAATTATTTAAAACATAGATCTTAACATATTTTGATATAAATTGATTTAACTTGATTAAATTTCAATTTTGTTTAGATGATTTTGGTTTCATTAAATGACTTTAACTGTATGACAGCTTTTAATGTTAGTCCTAATATTAATAAGACTAGAGCTGTTCCAAAGATGTTCTATTTCATTAAAAGATTGAAATCTTGTCTATAGGATAATTTTTGATAAATTATAAGTTAAACATTTGAAGAATATGAACAGTTTAAGTAGTTGAACTGGAAATAAAAGCATTTGAAAAATAATTAATACTGTTAATCTCATGGGCTCTAGAGACATCTAAATATTTAATAAAAGTAATTTAAAATGATAATATGTTCTATGTTTAACAAATTTGAAGAAATATGATTCAATGATTCATGATTGATTAATTAATTGAATAAAACTAATCACATACCTTCTAAGGTACCTCTTAAAACAAGAACTTCGACAGCGTCAGACATTGTGATATATATAAATAACTGTTGTTGTTTGCCAAATATGTATTCTTTGTACTGATTTCAGTAAGTCTTTAAACTTATTAAATCTTTTTTCACAGTCTCAAAATCAGTTTTTCATCAAATTACGTAAGCAAAAGCGCTTAACTGAGAGGGGCGCGGGTGTGGACTGCGTTTTTTGTATGTGGTCACGTGGGCGAGCTTGCAAAGTTGAGTTTAACTGCTTCTAGTACTACTTGATCAAGACGGAGAGAGTGTATATTACAGGGATCTCAATAGTCAAATACATTTGTTTAACGATATGCTCATTCTCAAGAAGTTTACCTGTGCAATACCCCAAAACAATTCATTTGTCGTCTTCACAAACAAAATTTGGTAGAAATTTGGAAGAAATGGTGCGCCACGGTCATCTGCAGATGTGGAGCAGCATTGTGGCTGGCTAAGCTTACGTAATTCAAAGTAAATAAAGATAACAACAAATATAATCAACAAATATAAATTGACAAGTTTTCTTTAATTTGAAAAGTCCTACTTCCTTCAAATATGTCTGATAATAAAGAAGAACCAGTTAGTGAAAACAAGGATATTGTCTACATTCAAAAACGACTCAATTCATTACAAGAAATTGATACCAAAATTGTTTCATTTATTGATAATTTATCATCAACTTTAACAATTTTAAAAGAAGGTAAACAAGAACAAACTGAACAATCAAATAATACGATTAAAAAGAAGAAAGATGAATTTAATGAATCAATTAATAAAGTTTATTCAGATTTAAGTTTTGTTGCAACTCATTTACGTAAAGAAATTAAAATTTGGGATTTAAAAATTAATAATAAATTAAATGATAATAATAATAATAATGAGAATAATTTAAATAATTTAAATATTTTACCAATTCAAATTAATAAAAAATCAACTTGGGTTAATGAATTTAAATTTAATCAAGAATTAAATGAATTAAATGATATATTAGGTGATGAATTTAATAATGAATTAAAAAAGAAATCTGATTCAATACCATCAACTTCAAAGAATGAAAATGAAAATGAAAATGAAAATAAAAATGAAATAGAAGTTATTGATCTTGATAATGAATTGTTTAATGATAATCAAACTACAAATAATGATAATGATATTAAAATGGAATTATGATTGCCAACGGTGAATAGAAATAAGTTCATATTTCCAACTTTCTAATAATTTGATTATTACAGTATAATGATAAACAGGTTATACAAATTGGATCTGGTGTTTTAGAAAAGATATAACATATTAAGGTATTTCTACTTGATCTTCATTTGCTTTACCAATTCAAATCCACAATCTTAGAAATTAGAGGAATTTGAATCAATCGTATCGAATCTTCAGTTTGAATAGTTATATTCATTTCATTTAAATGTGGTTATATTTAAAATGGAATTGTTGAACTCAAACGTATCAAATTAAAAGAGATTATTCATCATCTCTAAATTCATCATGTTCATTTAAAGTGAAATTTGTATTTCAAGAATGATAAATATAACCTCTAAACTTATTCTTATATATTTAAAATCCATAAGTTTATATTTATTTCATGTTCATGGATATCCAGAATACTGTAGTTTTTCAATAACTCTTTTTAAATAAATTTAAATTACGTAATATATTTAATTAATCACCTCTTCGCCGCATCCCCACAAATCACGCACTGTGCGGCTCCCCCTTTAAATTTAATTAAAATGACTTATAAATTCATTTCATTTCCTTCTTTTTTATGTTTTGCCTCCTTTTTTTACGTTTTTTATTTTCCTAGTATATTACTGTTAATCATATGGTCAAGATGAAGCCGTTACTATTGTTGGCATCCATAGTCAGCATTTCATTTTCATTTCCTCTTAGTGATATTATTGATGATTCAGTTTTAAAATTAAATTCAGCCTCCATTGATAAAAAAGATGATTATCATACAATTGAACAAATTGATCCAATAGTTTATTTTAATGGTGTTTTGGAAGATAAAAATATGATTGCATATGATTCAGTTGAATCAATTGAATTTGATGTATTTTTAGCATCATATTTAAAATTAAATGAAAAAATATCAAGATTAGAAATAATGATTAAAAATTATAATCAAAAAAATAATAATAAATTAAATAATATATTATATCAAGAACAAATATTTAATTTAACTGATCCGTTTAAAAAACAACAAAAATCATCATTTTTATCATCTTGGTTAAATCAACAACAACAAGAAAATATTGAATCAATTAATAATAATATTGATGATGGAATGATATTAATTAAACCAATTAAAATTACAAATAAATTCTTTGATTATAATAATGATCAATTAGATAATGTTAAATATTTAGAAGAATCAGCTATTAAATTTGATGTTTCAGCTAAATTTTCTCCACAATTAGATTGGTTTATAATTGATGTTAAACATAAGAATAAGAATATTGTCTTAACAAATGATGTTAAAATAAATCCATCAATTGATGATGGGTTTGGGTTTGATATTGATAAACCATTAGAAGATGATACACCTTTACCTATTATTCAATCACCTGTTTCTAAAATGGATAGTTTTTTAGAAAGACATGAAGGAATTTTAATTTATTTATTAACTTCAATAATGTTTGTTATTCTATTATTTCTAATGGCTCTTTGTATGAGATGTTATTTAAGAAGAGAATCTAGTCAAAGAAGAAGATCTGCTTTTGAATTAGATTTAGAAAAAGAACGTTTAATTAGAATGTTTTTTAATCAATGTACTAGTTAAGCTGGTTTTAATTATTTCACTTTGTTTACACATACCATACTTTTATGACCTTTTATATTTCATTTGCTTTTATACCCATAGCTATTATTAACTCTTGCATCTATTTATTTTACTTTTATTTTTACTTTTACTTTACTTTACTTTACTTTACTTTACTTTACTTTACTTTGTTGTTTTTTCTTGGGCATGCATATCTTCTGGTTAGTGCATTTTTTTATCACTATTCTTTTTCTTTTATATTTCATGGGTTTCTTTTCTTTACTTAATTATATACAATTACAATCGCTTTCATCAAACATATAATCACGGAAATAAAAGTATTATATCCGGTTTATCTCCGCTGTTCTCGGATATAATTATTCCGCCTTTAAAAACGAATTTGAAACTATTTAAATCTATTTCTATCTTTGTGTCTTTTTTCTTGTTTCCTAGTTAGGGCAATTCCTATACAAACGTCTCTTATATACGTGAGTTGCTTACTAGCTGTTTCTCTGGTCTTCATTACCCCAAATCACTGCAAAAGATAGTTGTTCTCCACTTGTTACTTCATGTCTCAATCACCAGACTCTAATTTGGTTCAATCAATTGATGAAATACCATCATTAGTTTCACAACTAAATTCAAATTTCCAATCATCAAATTCAACAAATGGTAGATCAATTAAATTAATTAAATCAAATTTAATTAAATTACGTTCAAATTTAATTAAATCAAAAGATTTATTAGCATTATCATTAATTAAAGATTTTAATAGATCAAGACAAGAAACAATGTTATGTGAATTTGGTCCTCTTATTAATGAATTAAATTATCTTATTAATAATTTAAATCATTTATTAAAACCAATTAAACCAATTAAAACTGCTGCTTTTTTTTCAACTACAAATCAATCAATTGAATTAGTTCCTTTAGGTGTCATTTTAATCATTGTTCCTTTTAATTATCCTTTACTTTTATCTTTGTCTCCTTTAATTGGTGCTCTAAGTTGTGGTAATAATGTTGTTTTAAAATTACCTTATGATCAATTACCTAATTTTTCAATTGAATTAACTAAACTATTAAATAATTCAATTCCAAAAGAAAATTTATTAATTATTAATGGAGGTTTACAATCATCAATCTTATTAACTAGTCTAAAATTTAATAAAATACTTTTCACAGGTTCAATTAATGCAGCAAAACAAATTTCAAAACAAATATCAACAACTTTAACTCCTGCAGTTTATGAATTAGGTGGTAAATCTCCAGTTTTTTTAACTTCAAATTGTAAAAATTTAAAAATTTCAATTAAAAGATTTCTTTGGGGTAAATTTTTAAATGCTGGTCAAACTTGTGTTGCTCCAGATTATTTATTAATTGAAGATAAAATTTATGATGATTCAATTCAATTAATATTAAATGAATTTAATGAAATTTATTCAACAATTAATGAATCAAGTGATTATACACATATTATTGATTCAAAATCGTTTAATAGATTAACAAATTATTTAAATACAACAAATGGTAAAATTATTGCAGGTGGTAAAACAGATATTTCAACTAAATTTATATCACCAACAATAGTTACAAATATTGAATTTAATGATTCATTAATGCAAAATGAATTATTTGGACCAATTTTACCAATTTTAAAATATAATAATTTAAATGAAACTTTAAATAAAATTAAAAATTTTGATCTTGATACACCATTAGCAATTTATATTTTTTCAAATGATAAAATTGAACAAAATTTAATTAAAAATTCAATTAATTCAGGTGCAGTTAGTATTAATGAAACTATGATGCATGCTGGTTGTGATTCATTACCATTTGGTGGTGTTGGTACTTCTGGTATGGGTAATTATCATGGTAAATATTCAATTAATACTTTTACTCATCAGAAAGCAGTTTTGGAACAACCATTTTGGTGTGAATTTGTTATTAAAGATAGATATGTTCCTTATAGTGATAGTAAAGTTAATAATTTAATGATGTTAACTAAATTACCTGAGATTCCAATTAGTATTGATTGGACTAAATTATTTAAGTATGTTTTTATTTTAGCTATTGGTATTGTTATTGGATGGTTAGTTTAATTTATAATTCTTTTGTTTTTTTTTTTTCATTTTTATTAAAAGAAAAGCCTAATATAATATACATAGTAAATAAATAAATTCATAAAAATAAATCTAAGATAAATCAAAATCATCAATTTTATTCTTATATTTCAAAACATTTTGTTTAATCTTTGAACTATCAACCCAAGTTAAATAATCTTCTAAATTTCTAGTTACTATATAAGCAGGATCAGTTATAACATTTGGTCCAACTCTAACATGACCTTGTTCAATAAATTTAACTGCATCTTTAACTGTTTCAGCCATTTTTAATTTACACATAATAATACCAATTCTTCTTCTACAAATTGCACTAACAGTAATTTTATTTTCTAAATCTGATATTTTTGATTTTGTTGATAATATTCCAATACTATATAATTTTTCTAATAATATTTGTTCATGTTTAATTCTAAATGGATCATTTGCTTGTAATAAGGATAATCTATGTGCAATTTTTCTAATTTCACCACAAATTTTATTATATTTATGATAATCTTCTCTATTTTGAATATGATAAGTTCTCATAACTTGTGTATCTCTATGACCCTGATCTTGCTTCCAGTCAAGGAAATCCACCTTCTTCAACAACTTCTTTTCATGATATTTAAGTTTTCTAACCATCTTTCTCTATTAATAATTGAATTGATTTTTTAGAGAAAAAAAAACCAGTTAAAATCAAGTAAAAATAAAAAAAAAAAAAAAAAAAAAAAAAATTAAATTTCGGTCGTGCAAAACTCATTCTCTGATTTTTCGAATTCAAAGAAATTGGAATAACGAGTAATCAAAATAACTACTTTTCCTCTTAAAAGCACTAGAAGAAATATAACAAATATGATTGTCAAACCATCAGCAAGACTCTTCTCGACGATATCACCTTTAAGATCTCATATAGGTTCATCACCTGTGTTTATTTCACCAGATGTTAAAATATCAATTAATAAATTATTAAAACCAACAATAATTCCAAAAGGTTCAAGATCAATTAGATTAAATAGAGTTTTAACAATTCAAGGACCAAAAGGTATATTAGATTTAGAAATACCTGAATTTTTAAAATTACATGAAGAACCACATAAAATTTCAGTTGAAATTTCAAATCCTGATAAAAAATTACAAAAACAATTATGGGGTACAATGAGAGCTTTAATTAATAATAATGTTATTGGTGTTACAGAAGGACATTCATCAACTTTAAGATTTCAAGGAACTGGTTATAGAGTTTTATTACAAGAAATTGATGGTAAAAATTGGGTTCAAATGAAAATTGGTAAATGTAATTTACAAGGTTTACCAATTCCAGATGGTATTACATGTAAAGCACCAACACAAACTTTATTAATTCTTGAAGGATGTGATAAACAACAATTAAATTTATTTGCTGGTAGATTAAGAAATTTCCATCCACCTGAACCTTATAAAGGTAAAGGAATTTATTTTAATGATGAAACTGTTAAATTAAAAGCTAAAAAAGTTAAATGATGCATTCTCTATTTTATATTCTTACCTTGTCTATATAAATATTTATTATTTTCTTCCTGTTATATTCTATTAATGTCATAAAGTGAAATAAAATGACATAAAACTGTAACAGTCCGTGGCGCAGCACACTCAATGCCCTGTAATGCGCCACGTCGCTCTTTGAAGAAATTTATAAATCTTTTTATTATAATTTACAACCTTTTTTCTTACCCTTTTATTGCCCGATAAGAACACATATTCTTTCTATAGATACTTTAAAACCACTACATCTCACTTATCACAACTATGAATATGTCTGTTAACGAATTTTGGGATTCATACACTCACAGTCCTGCTCCAAGTCAGTACAATAATTTCCTTTTAAATCAACATCAACAGCAGCCACAACAGCAGCCACAACAACAACAGCAACAACAAATTAATTCAAATGATACACATTTATTTAATCAAAATATAAATCAAAATAATATAAATTCTCCTAATGATAATTATAACTCTGTATTTTCACCTTTTCAACAATCAAATACATCAAATAGTTCAAATGATGGTGGTTTATTATCATTAACAACTGAAAATTTACAACAAATAACAAACGGCGGCAAGACAACAATTGTTAAACAAAATCCATCATTATCACCAAGTTCAGATATTAATATGAATAAACAACAACAATTTTTAGATCAACAATCAAATCAACATTTAACTGAAGAAGAATTATATGAACGTAGAAAAGCACAAAATAGAGCTGCACAAAGAGCATTTAGAGAAAGAAAAGAAGGTAAATTAAAAGAATTATCATCAAAATTATCAAATTCTGAAAGAGAACGTGAAAAATTATTAAAAAATTTAGAAGAATTAAAAAAACAAAATATGATTTTAGGTATGGAAAATCAATTATTACAAAAAAATGGTAATTCACCAAATAATGAAAATATTGATAATAATAGTAATTCATTTAATTCATTTAATTCATCAAATGGTAATTTTACATTTCCAACTACAAAAGAAGATTTTATTTTATCAGTAATTGAACAACCAGAATCACATTTTAAAACTGAAGATTCAATAAATGAATTAAATTCAAAAACTTATGAAATTAATGATCAAGAAGTTTTAAATGTTTCAGCAGTTTGGGATTATTTAAATTCATGGAATAAATCATTAGAAAATGAAGATGATGCACATTTAGATATTATTGGTGTTATGAATGAACTTAGAGGTAAAGAAAAATGTCATGGATTTGGTCCTGCTTATCCAATGAAATTAGTTACTGATGTTGTTCAAAAGTATATAAGTCATGATTGAACTATTCATTTATTATTATTCAATATATTTATTCTAATTTATTATTTGTTTTTTACTGTCTTGATTTGTTTTCTACTTTAAATTTGTTGTACTGATTTTCTTTTTTTATAGGGTATGGACTACTTGCTTTTCCTTTTCTTTTTCTTATTTTATATCATGTAACACATCATAGGGATTGTGTTATTTTTATATCATTTTTATATCTTTCAATTTAAAAATTATAAACTATGTAATTCAAAAAATGTAATTCTCGCTCTTAAGTTCTTAGAAAAACGTTGAGTTGGCTTCATTTTAATTCCCCTCTTCTTTTACTTCTTTTACTTAATTTGTACTTGAATCATACAACAACTATAGTTTGTTCATCTGCTACCAACATCCAGCATTGAATTAAAACAACAAATTCATAACGACAATCGTATGAATCAAGAAATACAAAAACACAAATGATATAACACAATTTATAAATTATTCATCAATGGTATTCAAATCACCACCGATTGCCTTAATTATTGCATTTTGTTTAGTTGTTACACTAGTGTTATGAGGAAATGATATCTGATATCTGGATAATAACCTGTTCAACCCATTGTCATCTAATATATTTCTTATTTCAACTATAGAAGAAAGTCCACTATTAACCCATTCATTCCATGTGGGTAACACAAATTTATAATTGTCAGCAACGTCAAAATAACCAACTGGATAGAAAATCACTTGCCCCTTTAAGGAATTAGTGTTTCTGTTGTGAAGAGAGATCAACATTTGATAATTATTATGAATTTTGATAGAATTTTCATTATTAATGTTAATAAGTTGTTCAAGTAATTTGTTATTGGATCTGTTGGACTCGATTAGTTCATTAATTGAGGTAGTCTTTTCAGCATCACTATCTAGAAGTTTATCAATTGAGGTAGTATTATCATCAATCTTTCTTTCAATATTGGAAATAGATTCAACAACTTCATCAATCTATGAGATAATTTCCAATCATGTTATCGATTTAGAAGGTAATGATGGAGAAGGGGCACCAAATTCTCTTAGTAACAAATGATAATTGATGATTCGATTTTCTTGAATTGGAGTGTTATATCTGTGCAAATCAACTAAAAATTCAAATGGATCATTTTCAACTTTTTCTAATATGGATTTTATGGTATGAAGACCTCTAGAGACCCATTGAACAGCCGGAGTGTGAAGAACAAGCTTGCCATCATTTAAGAATGCAATAGGCTTATAAGGATATTGCTCACTACCAACACCAGGCTAGGAGTTGGTGAATTTGTTTCCCTCAGATATCTGCCTAATCTTAAGATCCAGGTATGAAGTTTGATGCAAAGTTCTGAAAAAATTTAGAATAGGAATGAGGTGAGCTTGATCTTGGGGCAAATTGGTGATTAATTGTTGAAATGCATGTTATACTTTTTATTCTATTTGCTACCATTAGTTTAACCATACTATATATTTATCTATCTTATTTGCTACCATATACATTTTGTCTTTTTGTATAATTTCAATCCGACCTCTTTTAAATTTATGCAAAAAGCTTTATTATATTATAATAATTATATACACGTAAAACTTATATAATAGTATGAACAATCTATTCTGATTTAACAGGACTAGTATTTAAATGAGAACCATGTTTCTTTAAAGCATCTCTAATTTTAATAAATGAACCATTTGGACCAGAAACACAACCTTTTAATAATAAATAACCTTTTTCACCATTAACATCTAAAACTTCTAGATTAAAAATAGTATTTAATTCATTACCTAAATGACCAGCCATCTTTTTACCAGGTAAAACTCTAGCTGGTGAAGTATTCATACCAGTTGAACCAGCAGATCTATGAGCTAAAGAAACACCATGTGAAGCTTTTAAACCATGAAAATTCCATCTTTTCATAACACCTGCAAATCCTTTACCTTTAGTTTTTGATATAACATCAACAAGTTGTCCAACTTTAAAATGATCTGCTTTTAATTCTTTACCTAAAGGTAATAAACCTTCAGATGATTTAACTTGAAATTCCCAAATTTTTCTCTTTGGTGAAACTTTAGCTTTTGCATAATGTCCTAACATTGATTTAGTTTGATTCTTTGGTTTATATCCACAACCTAATTGAACTGCATAATAATTATTTTTATTTAATGTTTTATTTGTTATAACTTCAACTTGATTAATTTCAATTATTGTTGCTGGTAATTTATTACCTAAATTATCATAAAAACAAGTCATACCTCTTTTAATACCTATCAATCCAGTTCTATCAAGTAATCTTTTTCTTAATCTTTTTGCTTCTGGTGATTTTTGTATTAATGGAGCTTGAGATTCAACATATGGAACTGCTGCTGGTGATATTAATTGTTTTGATGAATATGATGGAAGTGTTGAAACAGATCTTTTAAAAATTGCTGTTAGCCCTAGTCCTTTTCGTAATGACATTATTATTCTAGGAAGATGATATAAACTATATGAATTATAACTGAAAAAAATAAACAAATTAATGGTTTATCCCAAAACGTCTTTGAAAAATATCTTTAGGCAGCATAACTTACATGTCTTTTGATCCAGTTGTGCGAGTTATGCCGTGAAGCTCTAAAATATCAAAAAAATTAGTAAGTTTGCGCAAGCCCGGAATCGAACCGGGGGCCCAACGATGGCAACGTTGGATTTTACCACTAAACCACTTGCGCAATTTTCGAAAAAAACTTTTCATGGTTTTTTAGGTGATATCCTTATTGATTACGTAAGCGCTTACGTAACCATTTCTTTTTTTACCCTTTTTACGCTTTTAACGTTGGAACTTGGATTTTTGGAAAATATATCATTCTATGAATGTTTTATGATATAGTAGAGTGTCACTAAGGTGTAGATTTGTTTCCTAACTGACTTTTGGTTTCTTTGGATAGAGAGAAATATTCTGATGCGGCCTTATTTCATCAAAATATAATCCGTAAAATCTAACTATACTTGTAAATTCAAAATTTTTAATAATTGAAATTAAGTAATATAAAATTAAGACCATAAATTAAGACCACTATATAATGAGTAAAAATCAAATATACAAAAGTAGTTAATTTTGAACTCTTGATTTTACTGATTGTATGCTCAAATTTTAAAATGAGAACAAAATAAGAATGTTTAAAAACATTAATTAAATTGTATATGTTTCATTGTTACAATAATGCAATGGTTTTGAAACCTCACGTATAGAGACAATTGATATTAATAGATTTAACTATATATAATTAACTAATTAAATTCTAATAAATTAATAATTCAAATTACTATCGTACGTATATGTATACCGCATCGCCGCATCACCTGAAAAATGTGCTTCCTTGCATCGGAGCGGCTCTCGGGCTCAACCCTATCAATTTCAAATTTATTGCATACAAAATGAATGATTTCAAGCTCTTATCTTATTTTACTGTATTCAATAACTTGAAGTTCCATTAATTGAGGCATTATGGCAACCGAAGAAACAGATTCAAACGATATAATGAATTACCACGAAGATGAAGATGTTTGGTCATTTAAACATGTTCATTTAGAAGAAAATCAAGAAGAAGAAACGTTTGATGAATTTGTTAAAAAATATGGAGATGTTAAAGTACAATATATTAAAAAACCTAAAATTAATTCATGGTTAATAAATTCACCATATGCATTAAATTTTTTTTATAATGATACATTATATAGAACAAAAACAGAAAGATCAGAATCATCAAAAATTGAAATGTTTTTAGATTTAATGTATGTTGGTATAGTTGCAAAATTAGCTTCATCATGTACAGAAAATGCAAGTGGTTTATCATTATTAAAATATATATTATTATTTTTACCAATATTTCAAATTTGGTGTGATATTAAAGATTTTATGAATTATTATTTTAATGATGATTTATCACAAAAATTATATATTGTTTGGATTTTAACATTATTAATAATTTATGTAAATTCAGGAGATTATGTATTAGATGGTAGACATGGAACAGCATCAGTTGTTATACCTTATATATTAGCAAGATTATCATTAGCTTGTTCATTAACAATTTATTCATTTTTTATACCACAACATTCATCACAAATTAGATTATTTTCAATTTTTATATTAATTACTTCATCATTATGGATAATTGTTATATTTGTTGAATCAACTAAAAGTAAAGTTATTATTTCATTTATAATTATTTTTTTAGAACATTTAACTTGGATTACAGCATATCATCCAATTACAAAAAACTTTTTAAAATTAAAATATTCAACAGCTTTAAATATTGAACATGAAGTTGAAAGATTTGGAGCATTTTATGTTATAGCAATTGGAGAATTTTTATATAAGATAGTTGCATCAAATGAATCATTAGGACCAGGATTAAGTATTAGAGTTGGTAGAGCTATAATTTTATTAATAATTGGATATGTTATGTTATGTTTATATTTTAATGGAGATGGATCAATTAAAGCAATACATGCAATTAGAAGAAGTGTTTGGACAGCAATAAGTTGGTTAGAAACACATTTATTTATTATTGGATCATTAATATTAGCAGCTGATGCAGCTGGTGATTTATGTACATTTACAGATGAATATAATGGGAAACCAATTACAGAAACAGAGACTGAAGAAGAAGAAGTGAATAGATATGCATTATCATTTATGTTTACAGGTGGTATTTGTGTTTGTTTAATTTGTCTTGGAATATTAGCTTTGTTAGACAAAAGTATTGAAGGTAACAATATTCATTTGATTCCAAAGATGTATAGAATCCTACCAAGGTTTCCAATTGCAATTGTGATCTTATGTCTTTCATTTGGAGAAGTTGGGATAACTAAACTGTTTGCCAGTGTGATGAGTTTGCTTGTTGGGTTGTTGATTTACGAGTTGGTTGTTTCAAATGCTTTCTTGTGTTGTCCTGAAGATGAAGATGTTGTTAGCAGTGTGTCTGTCACTACAGGCTGAGTCTGTTATACTGTTCTTCTTCTTTGTTATTCAGTGTTATTGTGTAGTAATTGTGTGTATTAAATTTGTAATTTCCATAATGTAGTTAAGCAAATCGCTGCGCTGCGCCCTTCTTTTTTTTCTAAATAAACAGATGGCCTTTCCCGTAAACAGTTCAACACTTACCACACTGTTCTTCTCCTGGTCAGCTCAATTCAACCTCAAAGATGACGGGAAGAGCCAACAACGACGCCTTCCGCATAGTCGACGAAGACTTGCTGGATTTGGACGACAATTCAATCACAAATAACCAGATAAATCCACCTACTTTTCAACAACAACAACAACCAAGACCTTCAAATGATTCTCTTAGATATTATGATCCGTTCAGTTCATCAAACAACTTGCCATATAACGATCCGTATCTACAACAGGGGACATCAACTTCAAGACAACAACAACAAGAAACAGATTCAAATTTAAATTTAAATTTAAATAGAAATCCAAATCCATTTGCTGATACAGTTAATCAATCATATGATGATGAAATATTTAGTGATGATAATGAATTACACAATTATGATAGTAATCAACAACAAGATCATTATACTAATAACCCTTCAAAACATGAAAAATCAAAAGGAATACGAGGTGTTTATAATCAAATTAAAGGTACTTTAGGTGTAGGTAGTTATGGTGATATAAGTACAAGAAAACAAGTTTCAAATGATCCTTATGATGACATAATCCATGACCATAGACCTCCACCTGATCGTGATATTGGTGATAATTTAAGACAAATGTTTGATATTAGAAGATATTTTAAAAAAAATAAAAATATTGAAGATAATTCACCAAGAGTAATTCATATAAATGATTCAATTACAAATCATTCATTAGGTTATGTTGATAATCATATTTCAACAACAAAATATAATTTTGTTACTTTTGTTCCCAAATTTTTATTTGAACAATTTTCAAAATATGCTAATTTATTTTTTCTTTTCACTGCAATTATTCAACAAGTTCCAAATGTTTCTCCAACTAATAGATATACTACAATTGGTACTTTAATGGTTGTTTTAATTGTTTCTGCAATTAAAGAAATTTCTGAAGATTTAAAAAGAAATAATTCGGATAATGAATTAAATAGAGCAAGAGTTGATGTTTTAGATGTTAATTCAAGACAATATATTTCTAAAAAATGGATTAATGTTTCAGTTGGTGATATAATTAGAGTTAAAAGTGGTGAACCAATACCTGCTGATATAGTTATTTTATCATCTTCTGAACCTGAAGGTTTATGTTATATTGAAACTGCTAATCTTGATGGTGAAACTAATTTAAAAATTAAACAAGCTAAAGAAGAAACTGCTCATTTAATGTCTCCACAAGAATTAGTCTCATGCCAAGGTAAAATTTTAAGTGAAAGACCAAATTCTTCTTTATATACTTATGAAGGTACATTATATTTAAATGGTCGTGAAATTCCTTTAAATCCAGATCAAATGTTATTAAGAGGTGCAAATTTAAGAAATACTCAATGGATTCAAGGTATTGTTATATTTACTGGTCATGAAACTAAATTAATGAGAAATGCAACTGCTACTCCAATTAAAACTACTGATGTTGAAAGAATTATTAATTTACAAGTTATTGCATTATTTGGTATTTTAATTACTTTATCAATTGTTTCTGCTTTAGGTGATGTTTTAAATTTAATTATTAGTAAAAAACATTTAGGTTATTTAAATTTAGATAATTATAATAAAGTTAAATTATTTTTTCAAGATATTTTAACTTATTGGATTTTATTTTCAAATTTAGTTCCAATTTCTTTATTTGTTTCTGTTGAAATTATTAAATATTATCAAGCTTATTTAATTGCATCTGATTTAGATATGTATTATGAAACAACTGATACTCCAACTGTCGTTAGAACTTCTTCTTTAGTTGAAGAATTAGGTCAAATTGAATATATATTTTCGGATAAAACTGGTACATTAACTAGAAATATTATGGAATTTAAAACTTGTTCAATTGGTGGGAAATGTTATATTCAACAAATACCTGAAGATAAACAAGCAACTGTTGTTGATGGTATTGAAATGGGTTATTATACTTTTGATCAATTACAAAATGATAGATTAAATTCTAGAAATTCAAAAGTTATTGATGAATTTTTAACTTTATTAGGTACTTGTCATACTGTTATACCTGAAACTCTTGAAGATGGTTCAATTAAATATCAAGCTGCTTCACCTGATGAAGGTGCTTTAGTTGATGGTGCTGCTTTACTTGGTTATAAATTTCATACTAGAAAACCTTCAAGTATTACAATTACTGTTGATGGTAAAGATTTAGTTTATGAATTATTAAATGTTTGTGAATTTAATTCAACTAGAAAAAGAATGAGTGCAATCTTTAGATGTCCTGATGGTTCAATTAGATTATATGTTAAAGGTGCTGATACTGTTATTTTATCAAGATTATCTGAAAATAATGAATTTGTTGAAGCAACTACTAAACATTTAGAAGATTTTGCAGTTGAAGGTTTAAGAACTTTATGTATTGCTACAAGAGTTATTCCAAATGATGAATATAATAGTTGGACTAAAATTTATGAAGCTGCTTCAGTTTCATTAGACAATAGATCAGATAAATTAGATGAAGCTGCTGAATTAATTGAAAAAGATTTATTTTTATTAGGTGCAACTGCAATTGAAGATCAATTACAAGATGGTGTTCCAGATACAATTAGTATTTTACAAGAAGCTGGTATTAAAGTTTGGGTTTTAACTGGTGATAGACAAGAAACTGCTATTAATATTGGTATGTCTTGTAAATTATTAAGTGAAGAAATGAATTTATTAATTGTTAATGAAGATTCAAAAGAAGATACAAGAGAAAATATTCAAGATAAATTAAATGTTTTAGCTTCAAATAAATTATCTGAAGATGATATTAATTCATTAGCTTTAGTTATTGATGGTAAATCATTAGGTTATGCATTAGAAGAAGATTTAGAAGATTCATTTTTAGATTTAGCAGTTTTATGTAAAGCTGTTATTTGTTGTAGAGTTTCACCTTTACAAAAAGCATTAGTTGTTAAATTAGTTAAAAGAAAGAAGAAAGCTTTATTATTAGCAATTGGAGATGGTGCAAATGATGTTTCAATGATTCAAGCTGCTCATGTTGGTGTTGGTATTAGTGGTATGGAAGGTATGCAAGCTGCTAGATCTGCTGATTTTGCAATTGGTCAATTTAAATATTTAAAAAAATTATTATTAGTTCATGGTTCTTGGTCATATCAAAGAATTTCATTATCAATTTTATATTCATTTTATAAAAATATTACATTATATATGTGTCAATTTTGGTATGTTTTTTCAAATGGTTATAGTGGTCAATCAATGATTGAATCTTGGACTTTAACTTTTTATAATGTTATTTTTATTGTTTTACCTCCATTTGTTTTAGGTATCTTTGATCAATATATTAGTTCAAAAATGTTATTACAATATCCTCATTTATATCAAATTGGTCAAAAAGGTTCATTTTTTAATGTTGAAATTTTTTGGTCATGGGCAGTTAATGGTTTCTATCATAGTGCAATCATTTATATTGCAGCTATAAATATTTATAAATATGGTGATCAATTATCAGGTGGTGTTATAGTTGATCATTGGGCATTTGGTGTTACAGTTTATTCAATTTGTTTAGTTACAGCATTAGGTAAAGCTGCATTAATTTCTTCACAATGGACTAAATTTACAATAATTGCAATACCAGGTTCATTAGCTTTATGGATTCTTTGTTTCCCACTTTATGCAATTATAGCTCCAAAAATTTCAGTTTCAAAAGAATATTGGGGTCTTGAATCACATGTTTATGGATCAGTTGTTTATTGGACAAGTATAATTATAATTCCAATTATGTGTTTAATGAGAGATTTATTATGGAAATATTATAAAAGAACTTGGAATCCTGAATTTTATCATAGAGTTCAAAAAATTCAAAAATATCAAATTCAAGAACATAAACCAAGATTTTCATCATTTCAAAAAACAATTAGAAAAGTTAGACAAGTTCATAGAATGAGAAAACAAAGAGGTTTTGCATTTTCTCAAGTTGAAGGTCAAGAAAGTATTGTTAGAAAATATGATACTACAAAGAGAAGAGGTACATTTGGTGAATTGGAATAATAAACTACTTTTTTTTCTTTGGTTTTTGTCATCTTATTAATTGACTCATACATACATATATTTATATTTTATGCTTTAACTTTTCTTATTTTGTACCTTATTAATATTAAAATGTTTTATTTGTTTTTCATGAATCACCACGTAACGTAATTGAACCTGGGGTTCTTATCAAAGGCGCTATTCGGAAATAACTGCAAGTTTTATCTGTTCTGTTCGGTTTCTCTAATTGTTGTTACCTACACCCATATTAGCTCATGCTAGCTCATATTAGCTATTAAAATATGGCAATCAATGTCACAATTAGAAGGACCAACTTTTAAAATGCCCAAGGTTGATGGTGGTTTATCCAAACATGAACAAACATTGAAAGATTTAGATGTTATACTTGAAATATGTAGGAAAGACAATAATTTTCCTCTTACCTTGAACTCTACCAATGAAATTATTGATTACATTAAGACATATGATAGATACCACCAAGTGATGAGTTTGTTTTCTGGATATACATTTCGTGGTGATTCAGATCCTGATTGTAGGTTTTTTGGCCTATCATTTTTCAAATTGTATTACTCGTTACCCAGTGCTTCCTTTTGCTTTACTAAGTCGATATCTGGTGAAGAAGTTCCAATCATAAAGGAGGAAATCAAAGCATCCAAATTGAGATCAGCAGGAGAACTAAATCATATAGCTGCTGGGTTACTTCCTAATTTCCAATTGAACCAAAATAATTCAAATGAAGATTTCAACGATTTCAACGATGAAGTTGAACAATATAAAAGAGTGTTATGGAAAACATTGAATGAATGTAATGTGTCAGAGTTTTATCGTGTTACTAATTTATGTGTATCACGAAAACTTGAAAAGATTTATCTAAGTGATTCTGAAGATGAAAGATCAATTGAAGATGAAATTGTGTGTCAAAGGGCTGATATGACAAAAGCCATATTTTCGTTACTTGAGTACAATTCAAAAGATCAATTAAAAGTTGAATTTTACGGAACAACAATAAATAGTTTGGGTAATGATTGCAATCTCATGCTGTGTTTTTATTCTGGTACAGAAGATGAAGAACTTCAGTTCATAGAGAAACAAGATAGACATAAGTATGTTGTTCAGACAGTTCAAGTTAAAAGTCCTTCAATTAAACATGTTCCAACAGAGTTTCATGAAAATTCTGCTTATCTTATTGGAAGACAACTATTATGGCAATCGCTTTCTGCTGGTATAGAAACCCCTGTTTTGACTGATTTAATGGATTCAGTTATATTTCAGTTTCACTTTGAAGAATCTCTTGAAGAACAACAGAAAATTGAAGAACATAATCAGCAAGAGGAAAAAAGCCAACCTTCAGGAGTTTGCAAAGAAGCTATCAAGAAAGGAAACAAGTTACTATTCAACTATTCCACAACTAATTGTTCTTCTGGATCATATAGTTTAAAACAAGATGCAATTTTGTATCATCTATGGAGGCAGAAATTGGAAAGTTTGAAAAATACAGCTGCTAACTCTGATAACAATCGTTTTAAAAGGTATTATGATTCTTTTCTAAGAAATAGTGATGAGCCAATTCCTCAAGAGTCAAGAATCAGACAATTTTGATAAACATTCGGAACTAAAATATGAATTCACCGTATTACAGGAATCACATGGAGAATATATCAATTTGATATTAAAAACAAATATTTATGGATGTTCTGGATTTGGTTTACCAATTGATAAAATTGGATATGAACAAAATCATGAAGTTCTATTAAAAATTTTAGATTTAGAGTATATCTTACTGTTAGATGGCAATCCCGATTTATATTATCTGGATTATAATGAACATACGAAACATTTTTTAAAAAAATTTGACAATGAAGTGGAAATCTTTATGGAAATTAATAATTACAATTTAAAAAATCCTCATGATATGATACATGTTCCAAAATTATTACACATAGGTGTAATTAACCAATTTATCGAAGTTAAAGGTGGATTTAAGAGATGGATATCAGGACCAGTAATAGTACTTGAACATTTGAAGAATAGTAGATACCCAGAAACTGAAAAAGAATGTGAATATGGAGAGGTTGAAATATGTAAATTAGCCGGTATTGGAATCTGCCATGAAGAGATTAGAAAACATAACTTACTATATCAACCAGATTCTAAAATTATCTATATCATTGACTTTCAATATGCTAGTTCTGGATTATTCTTGCATAAAGGAGTAGCTTGTGGGTCGTTCAGAAGTTGCATTTGTGAATATTTCGATGATTCAGATGATTCGGATTGATTGGATATTACTATAATTTCATATTTCTCTTAACATAGTTTGTTAATATGTTAAAAGTATTATGAGATTGATCCATTAGCTGAAAATATTGATCCCTTTTTATAGTTCGCTGTTTTCTGTATCTTAATTGTATCTTTTTTGTAGTCCTCCAGCTCCAGGTCCTCCTATGCAGGGAAGAAGATAGTTTTCCTCTTACATTAGAATCTACTAAGAAGATTGTTATAATTACATTAAGACATATGAAAGATATATCATAAAGTACGACTTACAAGGTTCATTATTTTTGCCTATTGTTCTTCAAACTGCCATGCATGCTCTTTCTTTTGCTTAATTTACAGATTCAAGTACAGATCAAGAAAATCCGATAAAAATTAATGAAATCAAAGGATTATGTCCTAATTTCCAATTAAATAATAATGATTCAAATGAAGAGTATAATGAAGTTGAAGAAGAATACAAGTAACAAGAGACCACTATGGGAAGTAAGTAAGAAAACGAGTGCAGCAGAACTAGTTTGGAAAGTAATTTATTTAAAGCGATTCATTTAACTGTATATAAATTAAAGTATTGTGATGATATACTTGGATTGATTTTCTGTATAACTGACCTGGAGCTCCAGCTCCTCTAAATTAATTAGCCGTTAATATTATATTGCAGTAATGTCTTAATTATTGTTTTTTTCTCTTAAATTTTACTAAATTATGAAGATACTACGTATTCTTTCTGTATTGCAGGCAAAGATTCAATTAAGAAATTAGACTAGACTAAACTATATTAATAAAACAATGATAAAAGAGAGATATAAAAAAACCTATTAATAACAAAGTAAAAAATAATCTAGTTAACTAAAGCAGAAGCAGTAGCTGATTCATATTTCCAGGTTGGTGGTAAAACAGCAACAGTTCTGTAGTATCTAGCTAATCTATGAATTCTAGATTCAATTAAAATTAATCTGAATTTAGAATCTTTATCTTTTCTATTTCTTTCTAAATGTTTTCTAACAGAAACAGCTTTTTTAATTAAATAATATAAATCTTCTGGAATTTCTGGAGCTAAACCATTTGATTTTAAAATTCTTAAAATTTTGTTACCAGTGACAATTTTAGATTGATTAACACCATGAGCATCTCTTAAGATAACACCAATTTGAGATGGAGTTAAACCTTTTCTAGCATACTTGATAACTTGTTCAACAACAGCATCTGGTGATAATTTGAACCATGATGGAACGTTTCTTGAATATGGGATGGCTGATGAAGACATACCCTTACCCTATAATAAAGAATCAAAAAAATAGATTCAATGTTAGTAAATTTGAAAAAAAAAAACTTTAGTACTTTACCAATACAACATTTTAATCAAAATTGGTATCGCTCAGCATATATGATCAAATCAAGGTTAAGAATTTAAAAGTGAAAATTTAAGCAATTAAAAAAAATCATTAAAAAAAAAATTCAAATGAAAACTAGATGAAATATTAAAGCACAGAGCTAATCATGATATCACTCATGTAGTTCAATGTGAACTCAAACAAATTCAAAGAAAAAAGTTTTTCAATGTATTCAAATCTTTTTTTCAATAACTAATTTAAGGATGCAAAAACTCTATCACTATTCAAAACCTGAAAGACCCACCGAAATCGACCCTAACTTTGTTCTGTATTCGTAGCATGTTGATGATATTGAAGAGGTACACACGCTACTGTGCATTCTACCCATTGTGACTAATAATTTGTTGTTGTTTGTTAGAAAGTGTGATGAATCTTCTAAAGGAACAAGTACAACAAAAACCAGTTTTTCAATTTGATTTTGAAAAATTTTTGAACGTAAAAAAAGGTCGTGCGCGCTAAAAAAACGGGTCACGTGCGATGTCACGTGCAGTGAGGGTTGAGCCCTCGTTCTTCTAATAACTGAATTACTAGTATAATCCTACAATTTAATCATAAATAAGAAATATGATACTGAATATCAGTTATATAGCAACCCATGGTTTAAAAAATGTTCCAAATTAAATTAAACTAAAGGAAATAATACAGTATATCTATTAAATTAAATTAAATTATTTTGTAATTTCATCAACTAAACTTTCAAATTCTTCTTCATCATCAATTTCAATAAATTTATTAGGACTAATTTTATCTTTAAATAATTCTAAACAACCAGCATATAACATTTTAGATTCTTGTTTTGAAGTTGAAGGTCTAAAATAAACTAAAACTAATGGATTTATTTTTCTTCCATCTTTTGAATCATATGGATAACTTAAAACAATATATCTTGGTGTATTATCAGGTAATTCTTCAATTAATGTATCAATTGAATCAATTTCTTCATCTGGTTCTTCATATTTAATTTCAAATGTTTTTGGATTAATTGAATAAATTTGTGCCTCCATTGATTTAGCTCTTGCACTTGATAATCTAAATTTACGTAATTTTTGCACTGTTTCTGTTGGAAATTGATATAGAGCTTGTGACATGATGAAGGAATATATGTGTATGTGTTGTTATTGTTATATACCTTGTTGGTTGACTGTAATTGAACTCAAAATAGTTGTTTAGTATTAACAACCTGTTCTTATCAGACAGTTAATTTTACTGCGAAACGATTTACCGAGATTAATTTGAAATTTCACTTTACAGTTAAACAAATACAAAACAACAACAAATTTATATCAGTTTATGAAGATAACGAGAAAACAGATGTAAATATCCAACAAAACAAAAGTACAACAAAAAAAAATCAGATGAAAAAACTTAACTAAAAAGTATCGATGATTTAACTTAAACCAGCTAATTCAGCTTCTTCTTCAGCAGTTGCTCTTTTCTTTAAAACTAAATCATGACCAGTAACTCTTTTATATATATCTTTAACATCATCGGTAGTTGTTTCAAAATGAGATGAAGGATCATAAGATTTTGATAAATAAATATTATCTTTAGAACCATCTTCTAAAGGTTCAAATAAATCAGCTAAACCCATTAAAACATCTTTAGTTTGACCAATAATCTTAAAAGCAGGTTCTAATTCTAAATGAGGTTTATCAGTTTCAACAATAGTTGAAATTATAGCTAAATAATAACCTTTACCTGCAATATTATGAGAACTTGAAACAACAGCAATATAAATATCATTTTTACGACCAACTTGATTTTGTGGAATAATAATTTGAGCAGAATCAGAATCATTTGTATTTGGAATTGGATGATCTAAAATACACATTGCTCTAATAACTTTTTGACCAGTTTTTTTCACTTTTTCAGGAAAATAAGTTGGATCAGCAATAACTATTGGAGCTTTAGCAACACCTTCTTTAGTTTTAACACCTTCAAATTTACCATCTTTATCAAATAAATATTCATCAATTGGAGTATCTAACATAAAAGTACCACCATAAATTGCAGATAATCTTGCAAAACCTTGAGGTAATTCACCTAAACCATATAGAGGATAAATATAAGGAGATTTACCATATCTAGCAACAGAACTTATATATAACATAATTCTATCATAAGATTCTCTAATTGGTAAATTTAAATATAAATCATTTGGCCATAAAGCCATTGCATGACCAATAAAATCTTTTGTACCTCTTTCTAAACCATATTTAGTATATAATTCATCCATTGTATTTTTATCAAAATCAAAACCATTATGAGTTGAAGTTTGATCTTCTTTATAATTAACAATAAAATCTAAAAATGTTTTCATTCTTCTTTTTTCAAAAAAACCCATTAAAGGAGAAGAGATTGCTTCAGCAGCAGTTGAAGGAACTTTAGCAATTCTACCAGATCTATAAACATAAGAACCAGAGATTTGTTTAAATTCCATATAACGTGTAACATCAGTATGAACTAAAATATTTGTTAATTCACCATTTGACATTAAAAATTTAGGAATTAAATCAACACACCAATCTCTATCTCTACCAAATTGATCTTCATAAGCTTTTGAAGGTTTGAATTTCTTATATAGTTGAGTTAAATTTAAAGAAGCACTTTCACCACCATAATAATCTTGTTTATCAATATGTAAGACTTTCTTGCCATCGATTGATAATAAACCAGATAAGATACATTCGGTTAAGCCAGTACCTAACACAATAACGTCGTAGTTTTCATCCATGATTGATCCAATTGAGAGTATTCTAGTATTATTTGAAGAGATAAGTAACAGTAGTAGTACACAGTAGTAGGAACAGTTGTTATTGTTTTTGTAGTGAAACGAAACAGTTTTTATTTCTTTTCGCACGCCCGAAACGAAATAGTGATAATGTTCTGCATGTTCAGTGTTCTTTCATACAAAATACCATACAAATGATACAATAATTAATTTAATTATAATCAAATGAAATCATATCATTGGTAAGAAGAATTATCTTCTACAATTCCTGACTCGCTGGTTCCAAAGAAGTATCAACCTTTACCACCTTTACCAAGTCTTTCACCTCTTCAAGCTCAAGAACAAAAGATTGAATTAGATTTACAAATCATTTTGAAAATATGCAAAGAAGACCCCAATTTTCATTTAGATGTTAAGTCAAGAGATAAAATTACTAGTGAAATTGTTACATATGGTAGGTTTAATAACGCAATTTATTTATTAGTTGAGAAATGTAGAAATGCAAAGGTTGAAAAAGACAGATTCTTATTCATATCATTCTTTAGAATCTATTATTCTTTTGTTCCATCCTTTTATTGCTTCAGCAACAACATTTCAATTGATAATGATGTTATGCTACCCTTTTCTGGATCTGAAGAAATCAAAACTCCTAATTCATCTTCAAATGGAACAGATGGTGCTATAGCAAGAGATTTAATTCAAATGTAAAGGTTTAATAGATAATAGTGCTGCTCGTGAAAGATATAGAAATGACCTTCAACAAATATTAAAAGAGCAACATGTTGTTATTATTGCTCATGTGTTCAAAAGCTTTATGAATGCCAGACGTTTGATGATATTACGTACTGATAAGTCCTATATACGAGATAATATCAGCGTATAAGATTTAAAAGTGATACTAAACAGTATTATAGTTGATGTGTTTTTGATATTGTCTTTATATTATTGTTTTGATCTTTCCTATGTTTATTCTATTGTACTTTATTTGTAATTATTGTATTTTGTTTTATTCTTAACTTATCATTTAATTGATTTAATCTTATTTAATCCTGTTTACAGTAGTTCTTGAAACTGTCATAATTCCGAACACCCGTGCACCATCAAAAAATAAAAGATCAAAATCATGTTTCTCAAAGACTCAAACAGTACAACTTTTTGCTTCCCTTAAAGTACACTACAATATCCAACTTAGAATGTTCAGCTCCTGAAAGATATGATTCATTACACATTAGAAAACAGCTAGGAAGTTTTAGATTTACAATTGTTCTTCGTCTTCCTTTTTCTTCAACTTTCCATATCTACAATGCAATCTCATACACCAAATATTGATCCAGAAGCTCCAGCTCCTAAAAGACGTCAGCTTTTAGAATACGAACAGACTGAGTTAGATTTAGAATACATATTAAACATATGCAAGCAAGACCCTGATAATTTTCATTTGGATGAAAAGTCAAGAGAAAAACTTAGGATTGAAATCAAAACTTATGATAGGCTCAATAGGGCCGTCTGCTCTTTGGTCAGAAAATGTGTAAGTGCAAGAGTTGAAGATGAAAGATTTTTGTTCATTGCCTTTTTCAGGATTTATTATTCTTTTCCTCCTTCATTTTATTGTTTCACTAACGATATTTCATATGATGATGTTATGTTACCAACTACTAATGTTAGAGCTCCTGATTCAAAGTCAACTGGAACGGATGGTGTTGCTGCAATGGAGTTAAATGTCAATTTCAAATGTAAAGGTACCATAAATCGTCAAGCTAATTTGGAAAAATATAGAGATGCCTTGGTCCAGGTGTTGAGATTCAAACGTGTTACAGATATTTCTAATGTCTTCAGTTATTTTAACTATCCCAATGTTCTCAAGAAAATAATTATCAATAATTCATATGATCTAAATAAAGGTCCAATTAAAACTGTTGCTCGACAGAGAGCAGCTATTACAGTTGCTATATTCTCATTATTTGAAGAAAATAAAGATTTCCAACTTAAGTATGAAGATGAAGTCACAGACATATTAAAGTTTGGTAGACCTTGTTCTTGCAAGCCAGATTTGATCTTTTATACTGGTGCTTCTTATGGACAGTTACTCACTAAAGGTACGGATAAGTCTAAATTTATAGTTGAAACAGTTGCACTTAAGAAACCTTCAATTGAGTATATCCCGTATAATTTGGAAGGTTTAGAAGATCAAGATAAAGAATCTGATGCATATACTACTGTAAAGCATGTTGTTTCTCAGGCATTACTTTCTGGAATAACCAAACCTCTTTTGTCAGATGAAATGCATTCAATTAAGTTTCATTTTCACTTTAAAGAATCCATGGCTCTTGAACAACCTAATGAATCTGCTAAATCAGCTAAATCAGGAAAAACTTTACTCTTCTCATATTCCATTAATAACTGTTTAGACCCATTTTTTAACTTTGAAAAAGATGCAGATTTATATACATCATGGAGAGATAAATTCATTGCACCAATCGATGATTCTGTTGCTGCGACTAAGAATGAAGAGATTCCAGAGCATGATGTTGGTGAAAACGGTACAAAATTAATCTTCAAGGCAAATGATTCACTCAAAGAATACTATGATTATTTTAGTAGAGATATTACAGGTCCAATTCCCATCGAATCTAGTGATATATCAGCTTCCACTAATACTTCAGAAAATGAAAATTATATTGGTCAAAATTCTAAACTAAAACCAAGATTCACTGTATTACAAGACTCATGTGGTGATTATTTAAATTTGGTTTTAAAAACCGATGTCTTTGGATCTCGTTCAGGGTTTGGGCTACCAATTAAAGATGATGAGCTTAAAAATTCTCAAATTGTTTTAAAAATTTTAGATTTAGAATTTTTAAAAGTCTATGGTGATAATCATGATTATGATTTTGTTTCATATGATCAATATAAGGAATGTTTTATGGAAACATTTAATAATGAATTGAAAATCCTTCAAATGATTAATGACTATAATTTGAAAAATCCTAATAATGAAATTCATGTACCTAGATTAGTTTATTCAGGAGAGATTAATCAATTTATCGAACTTGAAAATGGATTTAAAAGATGGGTTTCTGGACCTGTTATGGTGCTTGCATTAATTAAAGGTGCTAGACATCCAAATAATGAACAAGAATTCAAATATGCTGAAGATGAAATAGCTAAGTTGGCTAAAATTGGAATCAGACATCGTGATATCGGACATGGTGATATAAGAAGAGAAAACTTACTTTATGAAATAGGTTCCAAAACAACATATGTTATCGATTTTCAGTATTCTAGTTCAGGGTTAAAGCTATCTCAAAAGATTGAGCGTGCAAGATTTAAAAGTGCTACTAAACAGTATTATAGTTGAGGTTGTTTTGATATTGTTTTGATATTTGCTATATTTATTCTACTGTACATTATTAATAACTATTCTATTTTGTTTTATTCTTTGCATATCGTTTAATTTATTTAACATATTTAATTTATTTAATTTTCAATTCGAATGTTGCTTTATATTTGTTATAAAAAAAAGCTTCTAGTGATTTGTTTAGTAAAGAGAACTCTAGTACTGATCATTACCAGAATTAACAAATTTTAATTGAATTACAATTAGCTATATAAAAACTCTTATTTACAAACGATCAATATTTATCTTTTCATGTTTGAAAACTCTAGTACCTCCACCTCCAAGATAATCACCAACAATATGTCCATCACCTCTTAATTGATAATAATAACAAACTAATCCTTCTAATCCAACAGGACCTCTAGCATGTATTTTATTAGTTGAAATACCAACTTCAGTACCAAATCCATATCTAAAACCATCTGCAAATCTAGTAGAGCAATTCCAATAAACACCAGATGAATCAATTCCTTGTAAAAATCTTTCTGCATTTGATTTATTTTCAGTTATAATACAATCTGTATGTTTTGATGAATGTTGATTAATATGAATCATAGCTTCATTAACTGATTTAATTGGTTTAATAGCTATATCAAATGATAAAAATTCTTTTTTAAAATCTTCTTCAGTAGCTTCAACAAAAAAATTTGAATAAGTTGATGATGATTTTAATTCAATTGGTAAATTATTTAATAATTCAGGAACTAAATGACAAGTAACTTTATTTTCAACTAAAACTTTTAAAATTTCAATATATTTATTAGTATTAATTAAATTTTCATTAATTAATAAAGTTTCAACAGCATTACAACCAGCTGGATAATTTGTTTTTGCATCAATTATAATTTTTTTAGTTTTATCTAAATCAGCAAATTCATCAATATAAATTGAACAAATACCATCAGCATGACCTAAAACTGGAATTTTAGTATTATCTTTAATATTTCTAACTAATTCATTTGAACCTCTTGGGATAACTAAATCAATATAATTATCTTGTTTTAATAAATCAGAAACTTCACCTCTTGTACTAATTAATTGAATTGAACCTTCAGGAACATCGGTTTCATCTTTTAATACATTATTAATTATATTAGCCATTGATTTAAAAGTTTCTAAAGATTCTTTACCACCTTTTAAAATTGCAGCATTACCAGATTTAATAGCTAAAGCAGTTATATTTGCAATAACTTCAGGTCTACTTTCAAATATGATTAATAACACTCCAACAGGACAAGTTAATCTATATAAATTTAATCCATCATCTAATTTAGTTGATAAAGTAATTTTATTTAATGGATCATCTAATTTTGCAACATCTAATATACCATCACACATTGAATCAAATTTACCATTTTTTGATAAATCTAATCTTTTAATTAATGATGAAGATAAATTATTTTTAATTGCATTATTCATATCAATTTTATTTGCTTTTAATATTTCATCTTTTGAATTTTCTAAACCAATTTTAATTTTTTCTAATGCTAATGATCTTTGTTCATTTGAAAGAGTTTTTAAAATTGTTGATGCTAAATGAGAAGTCTTTGCGATTTCTTCTGCCATGATTATTTGATTATTTGTAGCTGTTTATTTGATATTAATTAACATGAACTTCAGTTGTTTGTATGATTTATGAATCATTAATTCAATTTTTTTCCAGAGGTCGGTCGATCGACGCGCTGCGCAAAACGGGATCCGATCCGGGGATTCCAGTTATCCTTCTTTTGTTTACTTTCCAACGTTGTCGTTGTTATTGTTAGTTATAAATATACTTGTCATTATCACTGGTGGAAATAAGCTTGTCATATTCGTTATATTCGGAAAATGTTTGTTTATATTAATCGAGTTTGATTGCTATAATTTAGTTGCTACCAATCGATCGTAATTTATTTTTACTCTTATATGCTTCCAGCATGAAAAATTTTCACTTGAGTTTTTATGATGAATTAACTGTATAATTATCAATTGAATTCAATTTTAACTTTAACGGTGGTTATAAGCTAAGGGGTGGTGTTGATCAGGGTTCAAGAATTAAGATTCAAGTGGTTCGATTCATTCTGTAATTATAAAAAAAAAACTTTTGCTACCATCGCAATGAGTTATAAAAGTGGAGTATATATGCATGCAATTAAATTAAATTAATTAACAAAATCCATTTTAACAATTAACAATTATAACAATATTTTTAATTAGATATATAATGTACTATTTTCAAGAATTAATTGTTAATATTGAATTCGAATTAATAAATTCAAACGAGAGTTGCAAGAAAACCTGATAAAACGCTACCTATATACCACTTCCTAACTTAATTCTTCGATTTGTAAATTAATGCTTTCTTAAATTGATAATTATACTTCAATTATATATCATCATATCAAACATTCAGAGATATAATTTGACCATATCGATCAGAATTATAATTCTAAAATAAAAAGTTATGGAATTCAAGAATTAATCACTTCTCAAAAATCGATCCCCTTTTCACTAAAAACCAAGATTCGATCAATTTACACACAAACCAATTAATATTAATTCTCAAATCATATAATTATCTAAATTCAAGATAACAAATTAAAACTTAATTATATAAATATTGATTTCCGATTAATCTACAACAAATACCACGGAAATCAAAAGATCAATATAAGTCAAGTCCCAAACAAAGAATAAATTCATGGCCCTTGAATCATAGTTTTTTGACTACAATTTCCCTACTTTGGAACTTTTTTTACAATATACTTTTAAATGATAAGTTAAATCAAAGATCATATTCCAGTCCCTTGATAACCCCTTACGGTAGTCATTACAAGAAACTTGAAGAAAGTATGCTGAGTTTTATCTATCGGAAAAGATCCTTTTTTTTATTTTGTTTAATTTTTGATTTAATTTAATTTTTCTTTAAAATTCTATGTAACAAATTTGATTTTTTATTTGAAATCTCACTAACTAAACTCATAAGCTAGAACTGTTATATTTCCATTTCAATGATTCAGGATATGATAGAGACATGAATCATGATTAATTCTATATAATAATTCTAGGATTTTGATATGCATGTTGTTCAATCAAGGCTGTGCTTCCTCATCGCAAAACTGAGCCTCAGTCACGCAGATCCCTAAATTTATTTTAGAAGCTTCGAGAAATTCCCAATTGGGCATAATTGAATTACCCTATTGGGGTTATCGGCGCCGCTTACCGCATTAATCGAATTATATAAAAAAAGCCTCACTTCAGTTTTAGTAGGGAAGTTTAAGTTGACTAGTTCACGAACTATAAATAGTTAAGATTGTGATTTTTGTTTTAAAAAATAATGATTGAAGTTTTGTGGTTTTGATATCTCTATATAGACCTAATTACACGTAGGATTCTTATAGAATTAAGAGGAATAGGAATTAAGAGAATTTTAAAGGGACGTCAAACTCTTAATTTAACTAATCAGGTAATTCTGGGGATCTCTTTATTGAAGTTTATTCAAATGTGCGAGGGGAAAAAGAAAGAAGCTTCCCGGTGTGCTATATTTAGCCACCGCGCGGAATGGGGGGGGAAGAAAAAAGATTTTCATTGGGAAAGCGCGCTTTACGCTGATAAACGCGTGAAAGTAAAGATAAGAACTTTTCTGATTTTTTTTTTTGATGTAAAGACCTGCAATCAAAT